>JAEIGM010000220.1:0-55817 GCA_018903735.1 Drosophila cardini
TTTGCATTTTCTGGCGTTTCTAGAGGTCTTAGAGGATTTTAGACGTTATTTTCGAATCCTCACATTTCGGGCCTTGATCTTAGCTATCTCTGTCAAAACTCAACCGATTTTGAATCGGAATACCATTTAATTCAATAATTTTCATTAATATCGACTCTGCATCAAAATAATCTTGATTTCGTCAATTTAAAATTTTTTCATTTATTTTTTGTTTTTGCATTTTCTGGCGTTTCTAGAGGTCTTAGAGGATTTTAGACCTTATTTTCGAATCCTCACATTTCGGGCCTTGATCTTAGATATCTCTGTCAAAACTCAACCGATTTTGAATCGGAATACCATTTAATTCAATAATTTTCATTTATATCGACTCTGCATCAAAATAATCTTGATTTCGTCAATTTAAAATTTTTTCATTTATTTTTTGTTTTTGCATTTTCTGGCGTTTCTAGAGGTCTTAGACGATTTTAGACGTTATTTTCGAATCCTCACATTTCGGGCCTTGATCTTAGCTATCTCTGTCAAAACTCAACCGATTTTGAATCGGAATACCATTTAATTCAATAATTTTCATTTATATCGACTCTGCATCAAAATAATCTTGATTTCGTCAATTTAGAATTTTTTCATTTATTTTTTGTTTTTGCATTTTCTGGCGTTTCTAGAGGTCTTAGACGATTTTAGACGTTATTTTCGAATCCTCACATTTCGGGCCTTGATCTTAGCTATCTCTGTCAAAACTCAACCGATTTTGAATCGGAATACCATTTAATTCAATAATTTTCATTTATATCGACTCTGCATCAAAATAATCTTGATTTCGTCAATTTAAAATTTTTTTCATTTATTTTTTGTTTTTGCATTTTCTGGCGTTTCTAGAGGTCTTAGACGATTTTAGACGTTATTTTCGAATCCTCACATTTCGGGCCTTGATCTTAGCTATCTCTGTCAAAACTCAACCGATTTTGAATCGGAATACCATTTAATTCAATAATTTTCATTTATATCGACTCTGCATCAAAATAATCTTGATTTCGTAAATTTAAAATTTTTTCATTTATTTTTTGTTTTTGCATTTTCTGGCGTTTCTAGAGGTCTTAGAGGATTTTAGACGTTATTTTCGAATCCTCACATTTCGGGCCTTGATCTTAGCTATCTCTGTCGAAACTCAACCGATTTTGAATCGGGATACCATTTAATTCAATAATTTTCATTTATATCGACTCTGCATCAAAATAATCTTGATTTCGTCAATTTAAAAATTTTTTCATTTATTTTTTGTTTTTGCATTTTCTGGCGTTTCTAGAGGTCTTAGAGGATTTTAGACGTTATTTTCGAATCCTCACATTTCGGGCCTTGATCTTAGCTATCTCTGTCAAAACTCAACCGATTTTGAATCGGAATACCATTTAATTCAATAATTTTCATTTATATCGACTCTGCATCAAAATAATCTTGATTTCGTCAATTTAAAATTTTTTCATTTATTTTTTGTTTTTGCATTTTCTGGCGTTTCTAGAGGTCTTAGAGGATTTTAGACGTTATTTTCGAATCCTCACATTTCGGGCCTTGATCTTAGCTATCTCTGTCAAAACTCAACCGATTTTGAATCGGAATACCATTTAATTCAATAATTTTTCATTTATATCGACTCTGCATCAAAATAATCTTGATTTCGTCAATTTAAAATTTTTTCATTTATTTTTTGTTTTTGCATTTTCTGGCGTTTCTAGAGGTCTTAGAGGATTTTAGACGTTATTTTCGAATCCTCACATTTCGGGCCTTGATCTTAGCTATCTCTGTCAAAACTCAACCGATTTTGAATCGGAATACCATTTAATTCAATAATTTTCATTTATATCGACTCTGCATCAAAATAATCTTGATTTCGTCAATTTAAAATTTTTTCATTTATTTTTTTGTTTTTGCATTTTCTGGCGTTTCTAGAGGTCTTAGAGGATTTTAAACTTTGTTTTCGAATCCTCACATTTCGGGCCTTGATCTTAGCTATCTCTGTCAAAACTCAACCGATTTTGAATCGGAATACCGTTTAATTCAATAATTTTCATTTATATCGACTCTGCATCAAAATAATCTTGATTTCGTCAATTTAAAATTTTTTTTCATTTATTTTTTGTTTTTGCATTTTCTGGCGTTTCTAGAGGTCTTAGAGGATTTTAGACGTTATTTTCGAATCCTCACATTTCGGGCCTTGATCTTAGCTATCTCTGTCAAAACTCAACCGATTTTGAATCGGAATACCATTTAATTCAATAATTTTCATTTATATCGACTCTGCATCAAAATAATCTTGATTTCGTCAATTTAAAATTTTTTCATTTATTTTTTTTTTTTTGCATTTTCTGGCGTTTCTAGAGGTCTTAGAGGATTTTAGACGTTATTTTCGAATCCTCACATTTTGGGCCTTGATCTTAGCTATCTCTGTCAAAACTCAACCGATTTTGAATCGGAATACCGTTTAATTCAATAATTTTCATTTATATCGACTCTGCATCAAAATAATCTTGATTTCGTCAATTTAAAATTTTTTCATTTATTTTTTGTTTTTGCATTTTCTGGCGTTTCTAGAGGTCTTAGACGATTTTAGACGTTATTTTCGAATCCTCACATTTCGGGCCTTGATCTTAGCTATCTCTGTCAAAACTCAACCGATTTTGAATCGGAATACCATTTAATTCAATAATTTTCATTTATATCGACTCTGCATCAAAATAATCTTGATTTTGTCAATTTAAAATTTTTTCATTTATTTTTTGTTTTTGCATTTTCTGGCGTTTCTAGAGGTCTTAGAGGATTTTAGACGTTATTTTCGAATCCTCACATTTCGGGCCTTGATCTTAGCTATCTCTGTCAAAACTCAACCGATTTTGAATCGGAATACCATTTAATTCAATAATTTTCATTAATATCGACTCTGCATCAAAATAATCTTGATTTCGTCAATTTAAAATTTTTCATTTATTTTTTGTTTTTGCATTTTCTGGCGTTTCTAGAGGTCTTAGAGGATTTTAGACGTTATTTTCGAATCCTCACATTTCGGGCCTTGATCTTGGCTATCTCTGTCAAAACTCAACCGATTTTGAATCGGAATACCATTTAATTCAATAATTTTTCATTTATATCGACTCTGCATCAAAATAATCTTGATTTCGTCAATTTAAAATTTTTTCATTTATTTTTTGTTTTTGCATTTTCTGGCGTTTCTAGAGGTCTTAGAGGATTTTAGACGTTATTTTCGAATCCTCACATTTCGGGCCTTGATCTTAGCTATCTCTGTCAAACTCAACCGATTTTGAATCAGAATACCATTTAATTCAATAATTTTCATTTATATCGACTCTGCATCAAAATAATCTTGATTTCGTCAATTTACAATTTTTTCATTTATTTTTTGTTTCTGCATTTTCTGGCGTTTCTAGAGGTCTTAGAGGATTTTAGACGTTATTTTCGAATCCTCACATTTCGGGCCTTGACCTTAGCTATCTCTGTCGAAACTCAACCGATTTTGAATCGGAATACCATTTAATTCAATAATTTTCATTGATATCGACTCTGCATCAAAATAATCTTGATTTCGTCAATTTAAAATTTTTTCATTTATTTTTTGTTTTTGCATTTTCTGGCGTTTCTAGAGGTCTTAGAGGATTTTAGACCTTATTTTCGAATCCTCACATTTCGGGCCTTGATCTTAGATATCTCTGTCAAAACTCAACCGATTTTGAATCGGAATACCATTTAATTCAATAATTTTCATTTATATCGACTCTGCATCAAAATAATCTTGATTTCGTCAATTTAAAATTTTTTCATTTATTTTTTGTTTTTGCATTTTCTGGCGTTTCTAGAGGTCTTAGAGGATTTTAGACGTTATTTTCGAATCCTCACATTTCGGGCCTTGATCTTAGCTATCTCTGTCAAAACTCAACCGATTTTGAATCGGAATACCATTTAATTCAATAATTTTCATTAATATCGACTCTGCATCAAAATCATCTTGATTTCGTCAATTTAAAATTTTTTCATTTATTTTTTGTTTTTGCATTTTCTGGCGTTTCTAGAGGTCTTAGACGATTTTAGACGTTATTTTCGAATCCTCACATTTCGGGCCTTGATCTTAGCTATCTCTGTCAAAACTCAACCGATTTTGAATCGGAATACCATTTAATTCAATAATTTTCATTTATATCGACTCTGCATCAAAATAATCTTGATTTCGTCAATTTAAAATTTTTTCATATAATTTTTTGTTTTTGCATTTTCTGGCGTTTCTAGAGGTCTAAGACGATTTTAGACGTTATTTTCGAATCCTCACATTTCGGGCCTTGATCTTAGCTATCTCTGTCAAAACTCAACCGATTTTGAATCGGAATACCATTTAATTCAATAATTTTCATTTATATCGACTCTGCATCAAAATAATCTTGATTTCGTAAATTTAAAATTTTTTCATTTATATTTTGTTTTTGCATTTTCTGGCGTTTCTAGAGGTCTTAGAGGATTTTAGACGTTATTTTCGAATCCTCACATTTCGGGCCTTGATCTTAGCTATCTCTGTCAAAACTCAACCGATTTTGAATCGGAATACCATTTAATTCAATAATTTTCATTTATATCGACTCTGCATCAAAATAATCTTGATTTCGTTAATTTAAAATTTTTCATTTATTTTTTGTTTTTGCATTTTCTGGCGTTTCTAGAGGTCTTAGACGATTTTAGACGTTATTTTCGAATCCTCACATTTCAGGCCTTGATCTTAGCTATCTCTGTCAAAACTCAACCGATTTTGAATCAGAATACCATTTAATTCAATAATTTTCATTTATATCGACTCTGCATCAAAATAATCTTGATTCCGTCAATTTAAAATTTTTTTCATTTATTTTTTGTTTTTGCATTTTCTGGCGTTTCTAGAGGTCTTAGAGGATTTTAGACGTTATTTTCGAATCCTCACATTTCGGGCCTTGATCTTAGCTATCTCTGTCAAAACTCAACCGATTTTGAATCGGAATACCATTTAATTCAATAATTTTCATTTATATCGACTCTGCATCAAAATAATCTTGATTTCGTCAATTTAAAATTTTTTCATTTATTTTTTGTTTTTGCATTTTCTGGCGTTTCTAGAGGTCTTAGAGGATTTTAGACGTTATTTTTCGAATCCTCACATTTCGGGCCTTGATCTTAGCTATCTCTGTCAAAACTCAACCGATTTTGAATCGGAATACCGTTTAATTCAATAATTTTCATTTATATCGACTCTGCATCAAAATAATCTTGATTTCGTCAATTTAAAATTTTTTCATTTATTTTTTGTTTTTGCATTTTCTGGCGTTTCTAGAGGTCTTAGAGGATTTTAGACGTTATTTTCGAATCCTCACATTTCGGGCCTTGATCTTAGCTATCTCTGTCAAAACTCAACCGATTTTGAATCGGAATACCATTTAATTCAATAATTTTCATTTATTTCGACTCTGCATCAAAATAATCTTGATTTCGTCAATTTAAAATTTTTTCATTTATTTTTTGTTTTTGCATTTTCTGGCGTTTCTAGAGGTCTTAGAGGATTTTAGACGTTATTTTCGAATCCTCACATTTCGGGCCTTGATCTTAGCTATCTCTGTCAAAACTCAACCGATTTTGAATCGGAATACCATTTAATTCAATAATTTTCATTAATATCGACTCTGCATCAAAATAATCTTGATTTCGTCAATTTAAAATTTTTTTCATTTATTTTTTGTTTTTGCATTTTCTGGCGTTTCTAGAGGTCTTAGAGGATTTTAGACGTTATTTTCGAATCCTCACATTTCGGGCCTTGATCTTAGCTATCTCTGTCAAAACTCAACCGATTTTGAATCGGAATACCATTTAATTCAATAATTTTCATTTATATCGACTCTGCATCAAAATAATCTTGATTTCGTCAATTTAAAATTTTTTCATTTATTTTTTGTTTTTGCATTTTCTGGCGTTTCTAGAGGTCTTAGAGGATTTTAGACGTTATTTTCGAATCCTCACATTTCGGGCCTTGATCTTAGCTATCTCTGTCAAAACTCAACCGATTTTGAATCGGAATACCATTTAATTCAATAATTTTCATTTATATCGACTCTGCATCAAAATAATCTTGATTTCGTCAATTTAAAATTTTTTCATTTATTTTTTGTTTTTGCATTTTCTGGCGTTTCTAGAGGTCTTAGAGGATTTTAGACGTTATTTTCGAATCCTACATTTCGGGCCTTGATCTTAGCTATCTCTGTCAAAACTCAACCGATTTTGAATCGGAATACCATTTAATTCAATAATTTTCATTTATATCGACTCTGCATCAAAATAATCTTGATTTCGTCAATTTAAAATTTTTTCATTTATTTTTTTGTTTTTGCATTTTCTGGCGTTTCTAGAGGTCTTAGAGGATTTTAGACGTTATTTTCGAATCCTCACATTTCGGGCCTTGATCTTAGCTATCTCTGTCAAAACTCAACCGATTTTGAATCGGAATACCATTTAATTCAATAATTTTCATTTATATCGACTCTGCATCAAAATAATCTTGATTTCGTCAATTTAAAATTTTTTCATTTATTTTTTGTTTTTGCATTTTCTGGCGTTTCTAGAGGTCTTAGAGGATTTTAGACGTTATTTTCGAATCCTCACATTTCGGGCCTTGATCTTAGCTATCTCTGTCAAAACTCAACCGATTTTGAATCGGAATACCGTTTAATTCAATAATTTTCATTTATATCGACTCTGCATCAAAATAATCTTGATTTCGTCAATTTAAAATTTTTTCATTTATTTTTTGTTTTTGCATTTTCTGGCGTTTCTAGAGGTCTTAGAGGATTTTAGACGTTATTTTCGAATCCTCACATTTCGGGCCTTGATCTTAGCTATCTCTGTCAAAACTCAACCGATTTTGAATCGGAATACCATTTAATTCAATAATTTTCATTTATATCGACTCTGCATCAAAATAATCTTGATTTCGTCAATTTAAAATTTTTTTCATTTATTTTTTGTTTTTGCATTTTCTGGCGTTTCTAGAGGTCTTAGAGGATTTTAGACCTTATTTTCGAATCCTCACATTTCGGGCCTTGATCTTAGCTATCTCTGTCAAAACTCAACCGATTTTGAATCGGAATACCGTTTAATTCAATAATTTTCATTTATATCGACTCTGCATCAAAATAATCTTGATTTCGTCAATTTAAAATTTTTTCATTTATTTTTTGTTTTTGCATTTTCTGGCGTTTCTAGAGGTCTTAGAGGATTTTAGACGTTATTTTCGAATCCTCACATTTCAGGCCTTGATCTTAGCTATCTCTGTCAAAACTCAACCGATTTTGAATCGGAATACCATTTAATTCAATAATTTTCATTTATATCGACTCTGCATCAAAATAATCTTGATTTCGTCAATTTAAAATTTTTTCATTTATATTTTGTTTTTGCATTTTCTGGCGTTTCTAGAGGTCTTAGAAGATTTTAGACGTTATTTTCGAATCCTCACATTTCGGGCCTTGATCTTAGCTATCTCTGTCAAAACTCAACCGATTTTGAATCGGAAGACCATTTAATTCAATAATTTTCATTTATATCGACTCTGCATCAAAATAATCTTGATTTCGTCAATTTAAAATTTTTTCATTTATTTTTTGTTTTTGCATTTTCTGGCGTTTCTAGAGGTCTTAGAGGATTTTAGACGTTATTTTCGAATCCTCACATTTCGGGCCTTGATCTTAGCTATCTCTGTCAAAACTCAACCGATTTTGAATCGGAATACCATTTAATTCAATAATTTTCATTTATATCGACTCTGCATCAAAATAATCTTGATTTCGTCAATTTAAAATTTTTTTCATTTATTTTTTGTTTTTGCATTTTCTGGCGTTTCTAGAGGTCTTAGAGGATTTTAGACGTTATTTTCGAATCCTCACATTTCAGGCCTTGATCTTAGCTATCTCTGTCAAAACTCAACCGATTTTGAATCGGAATACCATTTAATTCAATAATTTTCATTTATATCGACTCTGCATCAAAATAATCTTGATTTCGTCAATTTAAAATTTTTTCATTTATTTTTTGTTTTTGCATTTTCTGGCGTTTCTAGAGGTCTTAGAGGATTTTAGACGTTATTTTCGAATCCTCACATTTCGGGCCTTGATCTTAGCTATCTCTGTCAAAACTCAACCGATTTTGAATCGGAATACCATTTAATTCAATAATTTTCATTTATATCGACTCTGCATCAAAATAATCTTGATTTCGTCAATTTAAAAATTTTTTCATTTATTTTTTGTTTTTGCATTTTCTGGCGTTTCTAGAGGTCTTAGAGGATTTTAGACGTTATTTTCGAATCCTCACATTTCAGGCCTTGATCTTAGCTATCTCTGTCAAAACTCAACCGATTTTGAATCGGAATACCGTTTAATTCAATAATTTTCATTTATATCGACTCTGCATCAAAATAATCTTGATTTCGTCAATTTAAAATTTTTTTCATTTATTTTTTGTTTTTGCATTTTCTGGCGTTTCTAGAGGTCTTAGAGGATTTTAGACCTTATTTTCGAATCCTCACATTTCGGGCCTTGCTCTTAGCTATCTCTGTCAAAACTCAACCGATTTTGAATCGGAATACCGTTTAATTCAATAATTTTCATTTATATCGACTCTGCATCAAAATAATCTTGATTTCGTCAATTTAAAATTTTTTCATTTATTTTTTGTTTTTGCATTTTCTGGCGTTTCTAGAGGTCTTAGACGATTTTAGACGTTATTTTCGAATCCTCACATTTCGGGCCTTGATCTTAGCTATCTCTGTCAAAACTCAACCGATTTTGAATCGGAATACCATTTAATTCAATAATTTTCATTTATATCGACTCTGCATCAAAATAATCTTGATTTCGTCAATTTAAAATTTTTTCATTTATTTTTTGTTTTTGCATTTTCTGGCGTTTCTAGAGGTCTTAGAGGATTTTAGACGTTATTTTCGAATCCTCACATTTCGGACCTTGATCTTAGCTATCTCTGTCAAAACTCAACCGATTTTGAATCGGAATACCATTTAATTCAATAATTTTCATTTATATCGACTCTGCATCAAAATAATCTTGATTTCGTCAATTTAAAATTTTTTCATTTATTTTTTGTTTTTACATTTTCTGGCGTTTTTAGAGGTCTTAGAGGATTTTAGACCTTATTTTCGAATCCTCACATTTCGGGCCTTGATCTTAGCTATCTCTGTCAAAACTCAACCGATTTTGAATCGGAATACCATTTAATTCAATAATTTTCATTTATATCGACTCTGAATCAAAATAATCTTGATTTCGTCAATTTAAAATTTTTTCATTTATTTTTTGTTTTTGCATTTTCTGGCGTTTCTAGAGGTCTTAGAGGATTTTAGACGTTATTTTCGAATCCTCACATTTCGGGCCTTGATCTTAGCTATCTCTGTCAAAACTCAACCGATTTTGAATCGGAATACCGTTTAATTCAATAATTTTCATTTATATCGACTCTGCATCAAAATAATCTTGATTTCGTCAATTTAAAATTTTTTCATTTATTTTTTGTTTTTGCATTTTCTGGCGTTTCTAGAGGTCTTAGAGGATTTTAGACCTTATTTTCGAATCCTCACATTTCGGGCCTTGCTCTTAGCTATCTCTGTCAAAACTCAACCGATTTTGAATCGGAATACCGTTTAATTCAATAATTTTCATTTATATCGACTCTGCATCAAAGTAATCTTGATTTCGTCAATTTAAAATTTTTTCATTTATTTTTTGTTTTTGCATTTTCTGGCGTTTCTAGAGGTCTTAGAGGATTTTAGACGTTATTTTCGAATCCTCACATTTCGGGCCTTGATCTTAGCTATCTCTGTCAAAACTCAACCGATTTTGAATCGGAATACCGTTTAATTCAATAATTTTCATTTATATCGACTCTGCATCAAAATAATCTTGATTTCGTCAATTTAAAATTTTTTCATTTATTTTTTGTTTTTGCATTTTCTGGCGTTTCTAGAGGTCTTAGAGGATTTTAGACGTTATTTTCGAATCCTCACATTTCGGGCCTTGATTTTATCTATCTCTGTCAAAACTCTACCGATTTTGAATCGGAATACCATTTAATTCAATAATTTTCATTAATATCGACTCTGCATCAAAATAATCTTGATTTCGTCAATTTAAAATTTTTTCATTTATTTTTTGTTTTTGCATTTTCTGGCGTTTCTAGAGGTCTTAGAGGATTTTAGACCTTATTTTCGAATCCTCACATTTCGGGCCTTGATCTTAGCTATCTCTGTCAAAACTCAACCGATTTTGAATCGGAATACCATTTAATTCAATAATTTTCATTTATATCGACTCTGCATCAAAATAATCTTGATTTCGTCAATTTAAAATTTATTCATTTATTTTTTGTTTTTGCATTTTCTGGCGTTTCTAGAGGTCTTAGAGGATTTTAGACGTTATTTTCGAATCCTCACATTTCGGGCCTTGATCTTAGCTATCTCTGTCAAAACTCAACCGATTTTGAATCGGAATACCATTTAATTCAATAATTTTCATTTATATCGACTCTGCATCAAAATAATCTTGATTTCGTCAATTTAAAATTTTTTCATTTATTTTTTGTTTTTGCATATTCTGGCGTTTCTAGAGGTCTTAGAGGATTTTAGACGTTATTTTCGAATCCTCACATTTCAGGCCTTGATCTTAGCTATCTCTGTCAACACTCAACCGATTTTGAATCGGAATACCATTTAATTCAATAATTTTCATTTATATCGACTCTGCATCAAAATAATCTTGATTTCGTCAATTTAAAATTTTTTCATTTATATTTTGTTTTTGCATTTTCTGGCGTTTCTAGAGGTCTTAGAGGATTTTAGACGTTATTTTCGAATCCTCACATTTCGGACCTTGATCTTAGCTATCTCTGTCAAAACTCAACCGATTTTGAATCGGAATACCATTTAATTCAATAATTTTCATTTATATCGACTCTGAATCAAAATAATCTTGATTTCGTCAATTTAAAATTTTTTCATTTATTTTTTGTTTTTGCATTTTCTGGCGTTTCTAGAGGTCTTAGAGGATTTTAGACGTTATTTTCGAATCCTCACATTTCAGGCCTTGATCTTAGCTATCTCTGTCAAAACTCAACCGATTTTGAATCGGAATACCGTTTAATTCAATAATTTTCATTTATATCGACTCTGCATCAAAATAATCTTGATTTCGTCAATTTAAATTTTTTTCATTTATTTTTTGTTTTTGCATTTTCTGGCGTTTCTAGAGGTCTTAGAGGATTTTAGACGTTATTTTCGAATCCTCACATTTCGGGCCTTGATCTTAGCTATCTCTGACAAAACTCAACCGATTTTGAATCGGAATACCATTAAATTCAATAATTTTCATTAATATCGACTCTGCATCAAAATAATCTTGATTTCGTCAATTTAAAATTTATTCATTTATTTTTAGACCCCGTACTCTAAAAAAGAGTATGGGGGTCTATTAAGTTTGTCTGAAGCGAAATGTGCGTAACAGGCAGAAGGAGGCTTTGCCGACCCCATAGAGTATATATATTCTTGATCAGCATCAACAGCCAAGACGATATAGCGATGTCCGTCTGTCCGTCTGTCTGTCTGTCCGTCTGTCCGTCCGTCTGTATGATCACCTAGATCTTCTAAACTACAAGAGCTAGAGCCACCAAATTTGGAATGAAAGTCCGTCTGCTTCGCGAGCAGATCAAGTTTATTTCAAATCTTTGCCACGCCCCTTACCGCCCCCGCAAATTGTAAAAAACTATTTTCACATCACCATAACTTGAAAACGGCTAGAGCTAGGGAGACCAAATTTACACATTATGTGTATGGTACCTATATAACTATCCTCACCAAATTTGGTCCGGATCGGACAACTATAGCCTATAGCTCCCATAGGACAAATCGGCCGAAAATTGGTGATTTGTATGGAGCCATGAAGTTTTAGTAGAGCGACTGTAACCAAACTAGCACATTATGTGTATGGAACCATTGTAACTATCCTTATCAAGTTTGGTCCGGATCGGACAACTACAACTATAGCTCCCATAGGATAAATCGTTCGAAAACTACTTATTTGTATGGTAAAACGCGCACTAGAATGAGTACGGGGTCTTTTACAGTCGGCTCGCTCGACTGTAGCCTTTCTTACTTGTTTGTTTTTGCATTTTCTGGCGTTTCTAGAGGTCTTAGACGATTTTAGACGTTATTTTCGAATCCTCACATTTCGGGCCTTGATCTTAGCTATCTCTGTCAAAACTCAACCGATTTTGAATCGGAATACCATTTAATTCAATAATTTTCATTTATATCGACTCTGCATCAAAATAATCTTGATTTCGTAAATTTAAAATTTTTTCATTTATTTTTTGTTTTTGCATTTTCTGGCGTTTCTAGAGGTCTTAGAGGATTTTAGACCTTATTTTCGAATCCTCACATTTCGGGCCTTGATCTTAGCTATCTCTGTCGAAACTCAACCGATTTTGAATCGGAATACCATTTAATTCAATAATTTTCATTTATATCGACTCTGCATCAAAATAATCTTGATTTCGTCAATTTAAAATTTTTTCATTTAGTTTTTGTTTTTGCATTTTCTGGCGTTTCTAGAGGTCTTAGAGGATTTTAGACGTTATTTTCGAATCCTCACATTTCGGGCCTTGATCTTAGCTATCTCTGTCAAAACTCAACCGATTTTGAATCGGAATACCATTTAATTCAATAATTTTCATTTATATCGACTCTGCATCAAAATAATCTTGATTTCGTCAATTTAAAATTTTTTCATTAATTTTTTGTTTTTGCATTTTCTGGCGTTTCTAGAGGTCTTAGAGGATTTTAGACGTTATTTTCGAAACCTCACATTTCGGGCCTTGATCTTAGCTATCTCTGTCAAAACTCAACCGATTTTGAATCGGAATACCATTTAATTCAATAATTTTCATTTATATCGACTCTGCATCAAAATAATCTTGATTTCGTAAATTTAAAATTTTTTCATTTATTTTTTGTTTTTGCATTTTCTGGCGTTTCTAGAGGTCTTAGAGGATTTTGGACCTTATTTTCGAATCCTCACATTTCGGGCCTTGATCTTAGCTATCTCTGTCGAAACTCAACCGATTTTGAATCGGAATACCATTTAATTCAATAATTTTCATTTATATCGACTCTGCATCAAAATAATCTTGATTTCGTCACTTTAAAATTTTTTCATTTAGTTTTTGTTTTTGCATTTTCTGGCGTTTCTAGAGGTCTTAGAGGATTTTAGACGTTATTTTCGAATCCTCACATTTCGGGCCTTGATCTTAGCTATCTCTGTCAAAACTCAACCGATTTTGAATCGGAATACCGTTTAATTCAATAATTTTCATTTATATCGACTCTGCATCAAAATAATCTTGATTTCGTCAATTTAAAATTTTTTCATTTATTTTTTGTTTTTGCATTTTCTGGCGTTTCTAGAGGTCTTAGAGGATTTTAGACGTTATTTTCGAATCCTCACATTTCGGGCCTTGATCTTAGCTATCTCTGTCAAAACTCAACCGATTTTGAATCGGAATACCATTTAATTCAATAATTTTCATTTATATCGACTCTGCATCAAAATAATCTTGATTTCGTCAATTTAAAATTTTTTTCATTTTTTTTTTGTTTTTGCATTTTCTGGCGTTTCTAGAGGTCTTAGAGGATTTTAGACGTTATTTTCGAATCCTCACATTTCGGGCCTTGATCTTAGCTATCTCTGTCAAAACTCAACCGATTTTGAATCAGAATACCATTTAATTCAATAATTTTCATTTATATCGACTCTGCATCAAAATAATCTTGATTTCGTCAATTTAAAATTTTTTCATTTATTTTTGTTTTTGCATTTTCTGGCGTTTCTAGAGGTCTTAGAGGATTTTAGACGTTATTTTCGAATCCTCACATTTCGGGCCTTGATCTTAGCTATCTCTGTCGAAACTCAACCGATTTTGAATCGGAATACCATTTAATTCAATAATTTTCATTTATATCGACTCTGCATCAAAATAATCTTGATTTCGTCAATTTAAAATTTTTTTCATTTATTTTTTGTTTTTGCATTTTCTGGCGTTTCTAGAGGTCTTAGAGGATTTTAGACCTTATTTTCGAATCCTCACATTTCGGGCCTTGATCTTAGCTATCTCTGTCAAAATTCAACCGATTTTAATCGGAATACCATTTAATTCAATAATTTTCATTTATATCGACTCTGCATCAAAATAATCTTGATTTCGTCAATTTACAATTTTTTCATTTATTTTTTGTTTTTGCATTTTCTGGCGTTTCTAGAGGTCTTAGAGGATTTAATACGTTATTTTCGAATCCTCACATTTCGGGCCTTGATCTTAGCTATCTCTGTCAAAACTCAACCGATTTTGAATCGGAATACCATTTAATTCAATAATTTTCATTTATATCGACTCTGCATCAAAATAATCTTGATTTCGTCAATTTAAAATTTTTTCATTTATTTTTTGTTTTTGCATTTTCTGGCGTTTCTAGAGGTCTTAGAGGATTTTAGACGTTATTTTCGAAACCTCACATTTCGGGCCTTGATCTTAGCTATCTCTGTCAAAACTCAACCGATTTTGAATCGGAATACCGTTTAATTCAATAATTTTCATTTATATCGACTCTGCATCAAAATAATCTTGATTTCGTCAATTTAAAATTTTTTCATTTATTTATTGTTTTTGCATTTTCTGGCGTTTCTAGAGGTCTTAGAGGATTTTAGACGTTATTTTCGAATCCTCACATTTCGGGCCTTGATCTTAGCTATCTCTGTCAAAACTCAACCGATTTTGAATCGGAATACCATTTAATTCAATAATTTTCATTTATATCGACTCTGCATCAAAATAATCTTGATTTCGTCAATTTAAAATTTTTTTATTTATTTTTTGTTTTTGCATTTCCTGGCGTTTCTAGAGGTCTTAGAGGATTTTAGACCTTATTTTCGAATCCTCACATTTCGGGCCTTGATCTTAGCTATCTCTGTCAAAACTCAACCGATTTTGAATCGGAATACCATTTAATTCAATAATTTTCATTTATATCGACTCTGCATCAAAATAATCTTGATTTCGTCAATTTAAAATTTTTTTCATTTATTTTTTGTTTTTGCATTTTCTGGCGTTTCTAGAGGTCTTAGAGGATTTTAGACGTTATTTTCGAATCCTCACATTTCGGGTCTTGATCTTAGCTATCTCTGTCAAAACTCAACCGATTTTGAATCGGAATACCATTTAATTCAATAATTTTCATTTATATCGACTCTGCATCAAAATAATCTTGATTTCGTCAATTTAAAATTTTTTCATTTATTTTTTGTTTTTGCATTTTCTGGCGTTTCTAGAGGTCTTAGAGGATTTTAGACGTTATTTTCGAATCCTCACATTTCGGGCCTTGATCTTAGCTATCTCTGACAAAACTCAACCGATTTTGAATCGGAATACCATTAAATTCAATAATTTTCATTAATATCGACTCTGCATCAAAATAATCTTGATTTCGTCAATTTAAAATTTATTCATTTATTTTTAGACCCCGTACTCTAAAAAAGAGTATGGGGGTCTATTAAGTTTGTCTGAAGCGAAATGTGCGTAACAGGCAGAAGGAGGCTTTGCCGACCCCATAGAGTATATATATTCTTGATCAGCATCAACAGCCAAGACGATATAGCGATGTCCGTCTGTCCGTCTGTCTGTCTGTCCGTCTGTCCGTCCGTCTGTATGATCACCTAGATCTTCTAAACTACAAGAGCTAGAGCCACCAAATTTGGAATGAAAGTCCGTCTGCTTCGCGAGCAGATCAAGTTTATTTCAAATCTTTGCCACGCCCCTTACCGCCCCCGCAAATTGTAAAAAACTATTTTCACATCACCATAACTTGAAAACGGCTAGAGCTAGGGAGACCAAATTCACACATTATGTGTACGGTACCTATATAAATATCCTCACCAAATTTGGTCCGGATCGGACAACTATAGCCTATAGCTCCCATAGGACAAATCGGCCGAAAATTGGTGATTTGTATGGAGCCATGAAGTTTTAGTAGAGCGACTGTAACCAAACTAGCACATTATGTGTATGGAACCATTGTAACTATCCTTATCAAGTTTGGTCCGGATCGGACAACTATATCCTATAGCTCCCATAGGACAAATCGGTCGAAAATGGGTGATTTGTATGGAGACATGAAGTTTTAGTTAAGCAATTGCAACTAAACTAACACATTATGTGTATGGAACCATTATAACTATCCTCACCAAGTTTAGTTTGGATCGGGCAACTATAGCCTATAGCTCCCATAGGACAAATCGTTCGAAAACTACTTATTTGTATGGTAAAACGCGCACTAGAATGAGTACGGGGTCTTTTACAGTCGGCTCGCTCGACTGTAGCCTTTCTTACTTGTTTGTTTTTGCATTTTCTGGCGTTTCTAGAGGTCTTAGACGATTTTAGACCTTATTTTCGAATCCTCACATTTCGGGCCTTGATCTTAGCTATCTCTGTCAAAACTCAACCGATTTTGAATCGGAATACCATTTAATTCAATAATTTTCATTTATATCGACTCTGCATCAAAATAATCTTGATTTCGTCAATTTAAAATTTTTTCATTTATTTTTTGTTTTTGCATTTTCTGGCGTTTCTAGAGGTCTTAGACGATTTTAGACGTTATTTTCGAATCCTCACATTTCGCGCCTTGATTTTAACTATCTCTGTCAAAACTCAACCGATTTTGAATCGGAATACCATTTAATTCAATAATTTTCATTTATATCGACTCTGCATCAAAATAATCTTGATTTCGTCAATTTAAAATTTTTTCATTTATTTTTTGTTTTTGCATTTTCTGGCGTTTCTAGAGGTCTTAGAGGATTTTAGACGTTATTTTCGAATCCTCACATTTCGGGCCTTGATCTTAGCTATCTCTGTCAAAACTCAACCGATTTTGAATCGGAATACCATTTAATTCAATAATTTTCATTTATATCGACTCTGCATCAAAATAATCTTGATTTCGTCAATTTAAAATTTTTTTCATTTTTTTTTGTTTTTGCATTTTCTGGCGTTTCTAGAGGTCTTAGAGGATTTTAGACGTTATTTTCGAATCCTCACATTTCGGGCCTTGATCTTAGCTATCTCTGTCAAAACTCAACCGATTTTGAATCGGAATACCATTTAATTCAATAATTTTCATTTATATCGACTCTGCATCAAAATAATCTTGATTTCGTCAATTTAAAATTTTTTTCATTTTTTTTTTGTTTTTGCATTTTCTGGCGTTTCTAGAGGTCTTAGAGGATTTTAGACGTTATTTTCGAATCCTCACATTTCGGGCCTTGATCTTAGCTATCTCTGACAAAACTCAACCGATTTTGAATCGGAATACCATTAAATTCAATAATTTTCATTAATATCGACTCTGCATCAAAATAATCTTGATTTCGTAAATTTAAAATTTATTCATTTATTTTTTGTTTTTGCATTTTCTGGCGTTTCTAGAGGTCTTAGAGGATTTTAGACCTTATTTTCGAATCCTCACATTTCGGGCCTTGATCTTAGCTATCTCTGTCGAAACTCAACCGATTTTGAATCGGAATACCATTTAATTCAATAATTTTCATTTATATCGACTCTGCATCAAAATAATCTTGATTTCGTCAATTTAAAATTTTTTCATTTAGTTTTTGTTTTTGCATTTTCTGGCGTTTCTAGAGGTCTTAGAGGATTTTAGACGTTATTTTCGAATCCTCACATTTCGGGCCTTGATCTTAGCTATCTCTGTCAAAACTCAACCGATTTTGAATCGGAATACCATTTAATTCAATAATTTTCATTTATATCGACTCTGCATCAAAATAATCTTGATTTCGTCAATTTAAAATTTTTTCATTAATTTTTTGTTTTTGCATTTTCTGGCGTTTCTAGAGGTCTTAGAGGATTTTAGACGTTATTTTCGAAACCTCACATTTCGGGCCTTGATCTTAGCTATCTCTGTCAAAACTCAACCGATTTTGAATCGGAATACCATTTAATTCAATAATTTTCATTTATATCGACTCTGCATCAAAATAATCTTGATTTCGTAAATTTAAAATTTTTTCATTTATTTTTTGTTTTTGCATTTTCTGGCGTTTCTAGAGGTCTTAGAGGATTTTAGACCTTATTTTCGAATCCTCACATTTCGGGCCTTGATCTTAGCTATCTCTGTCGAAACTCAACCGATTTTGAATCGGAATACCATTTAATTCAATAATTTTCATTTATATCGACTCTGCATCAAAATAATTTTGATTTCGTCACTTTAAAATTTTTTCATTTAGTTTTTGTTTTTGCATTTTCTGGCGTTTCTAGAGGTCTTAGAGGATTTTAGACCTTATTTTCGAATCCTCACATTTCGGGCCTTGATCTTAGCTATCTCTGTCAAAACTCAACCGATTTTGAATCGGAATACCATTTAATTCAATAATTTTCATTTCTATCGACTCTGCATCAAAATAATCTTGATTTCGTCAATTTAAAATTTTTTCATTTATTTTTTGTTTTTGCATTTTCTGGCGTTTCTAGAGGTCTTAGAGGATTTTAGACGTTATTTTCGAATCCTCACATTTCGGGCCTTGATCTTAGCTATCTCTGTCAAAACTCAACCGATTTTGAATCGGAATACCATTTAATTCAATAATTTTCATTTATATCGACTCTGCATCAAAATAATCTTGATTTCGTCAATTTAAAATTTTTTTCATTTATTTTTTGTTTTTGCATTTTCTGGCGTTTCTAGAGGTCTTAGAGGATTTTAGACGTTATTTTCGAATCCTCACATTTCGGGCCTTGATCTTAGCTATCTCTGACAAAACTCAACCGATTTTGAATCGGAATACCATTAAATTCAATAATTTTCATTAATATCGACTCTGCATCAAAATAATCTTGATTTCGTCAATTTAAAATTTATTCATTTATTTTTAGACCCCGTACTCTAAAAAAGAGTATGGGGGTCTATTAAGTTTGTCTGAAGCGAAATGTGCGTAACAGGCAGAAGGAGGCTTTGCCGACCCCATAGAGTATATATATTCTTGATCAGCATCAACAGCCAAGACGATATAGCGATGTCCGTCTGTCCGTCTGTCTGTCTGTCCGTCTGTCCGTCCGTCTGTATGATCACCTAGATCTTCTAAACTACAAGAGCTAGAGCCACCAAATTTGGAATGAAAGTCCGTCTGCTTCGCGAGCAGATCAAGTTTATTTCAAATCTTTGCCACGCCCCTTACCGCCCCCGCAAATTGTAAAAAACTATTTTCACATCACCATAACTTGAAAACGGCTAGAGCTAGGGAGACCAAATTCACACATTATGTGTACGGTACCTATATAACTATCCTCACCAAATTTGGTCCGGATCGGACAACTATAGCCTATAGCTCCCATAGGACAAATCGGCCGAAAATTGGTGATTTGTATGGAGCCATGAAGTTTTAGTAGAGCGACTGTAACCAAACTAGCACATTATGTGTATGGAACCATTGTAACTATCCTTATCAAGTTTGGTCCGGATCGGACAACTATATCCTATAGCTCCCATAGGACAAATCGGTCGAAAATGGGTGATTTGTATGGAGACATGAAGTTTTAGTTAAGCAATTGCAACTAAACTAACACATTATGTGTATGGAACCATTATAACTATCCTCACCAAGTTTAGTTTGGATCGGGCAACTATAGCCTATACCTCCCATAGGACAAATCGTTCGAAAACTACTTATTTGTATGGTAAAACGCGCACTAGAATGAGTACGGGGTCTTTTACAGTCGGCTCGCTCGACTGTAGCCTTTCTTACTTGTTTGTTTTTGCATTTTCTGGCGTTTCTAGAGGTCTTAGACGATTTTAGACGTTATTTTCGAATCCTAACATTTCGGGCCTTGATCTTAGCTGTCTCTGTCAAAACTCAACCGATTTTGAATCGGAATACCATTTAATTCAATAATTTTCATTTATATCGACTCTGCATCAAAATAATCTTGATTTCGTAAATTTAAAATTTTTTCATTTATTTTTTGTTTTTGCATTTTCTGGCGTTTCTAGAGGTCTTAGAGGATTTTAGACCTTATTTTCGAATCCTCACATTTCGGGCCTTGATCTTAGCTATCTCTGTCGAAACTCAACCGATTTTGAATCGGAATACCATTTAATTCAATAATTTTCATTTATATCGACTCTGCATCAAAATAATCTTGATTTCGTCAATTTAAAATTTTTTCATTTAGTTTTTGTTTTTGCATTTTCTGGCGTTTCTAGAGGTCTTAGAGGATTTTAGACGTTATTTTCGAATCCTCACATTTCGGGCCTTGATCTTAGCTATCTCTGTCAAAACTCAACCGATTTTGAATCGGAATACCATTTAATTCAATAATTTTCATTTATATCGACTCTGCATCAAAATAATCTTGATTTCGTCAATTTAAAATTTTTTCATTAATTTTTTGTTTTTGCATTTTCTGGCGTTTCTAGAGGTCTTAGAGGATTTTAGACGTTATTTTCGAAACCTCACATTTCGGGCCTTGATCTTAGCTATCTCTGTCAAAACTCAACCGATTTTGAATCGGAATACCATTTAATTCAATAATTTTCATTTATATCGACTCTGCATCAAAATAATCTTGATTTCGTCAATTTAAAATTTTTTCATTTATTTTTTGTTTTTGCATTTTCTGGCGTTTCTAGAGGTCTTAGAGGATTTTAGACCTTATTTTCGAATCCTCACATTTCGGGCCTTGATCTTAGCTATCTCTGTCGAAACTCAACCGATTTTGAATCGGAATACCATTTAATTCAATCATTTTCATTTATATCGACTCTGCATCAAAATAATCTTGATTTCGTCACTTTAAAATTTTTTCATTTAGTTTTTGTTTTTGCATTTTCTGGCGTTTCTAGAGGTCTTAGAGGATTTTAGACGTTATTTTCGAATCCTCACATTTCGGGCCTTGATCTTAGCTATCTCTGTCAAAACTCAACCGATTTTGAATCGGAATACCATTTAATTCAATAATTTTCATTTCTATCGACTCTGCATCAAAATAATCTTGATTTCGTCAATTTAAAATTTTTTTCATTTATTTTTTGTTTTTGCATTTTCTGGCGTTTCTAGAGGTCTTAGAGGATTTTAGACGTTATTTTCGAATCCTCACATTTCGGGCCTTGATCTTAGCTATCTCTGACAAAACTCAACCGATTTTGAATCGGAATACCATTAAATTCAATAATTTTCATTAATATCGACTCTGCATCAAAATAATCTTGATTTTGTCAATTTAAAATTTATTCATTTATTTTTAGACCCCGTACTCTAAAAAAGAGTATGGGGGTCTATTAAGTTTGTCTGAAGCGAAATGTGCGTAACAGGCAGAAGGAGGCTTTGCCGACCCCATAGAGTATATATATTCTTGATCAGCATCAACAGCCAAGACGATATAGCGATGTCCGTCTGTCCGTCTGTCTGTCTGTCCGTCTGTCCGTCCGTCTGTATGATCACCTAGATCTTCTAAACTACAAGAGCTAGAGCCACCAAATTTGGAATGAAAGTCCGTCTGCTTCGCGAGCAGATCAAGTTTATTTCAAATCTTTGCCACGCCCCTTACCGCCCCCGCAAATTGTAAAAAACTATTTTCACATCACCATAACTTGAAAACGGCTAGAGCTAGGGAGACCAAATTCACACATTATGTGTACGGTACCTATATAACTATCCTCACCAAAGTTGGTCCGGATCGGACAACTATAGCCTATAGCTCCCATAGGACAAATCGGCCGAAAATTGGTGATTTGTATGGAGCCATGAAGTTTTAGTAGAGCGACTGTAACCAAACTAGCACATTATGTGTATGGAACCATTGTAACTATCCTTATCAAGTTTGGTCCGGATCGGACAACTATATCCTATAGCTCCCATAGGACAAATCGGTCGAAAATGGGTGATTTGTAT
Source organism: Drosophila cardini (assembly GCA_018903735.1). Lineage (NCBI taxonomy): Eukaryota > Metazoa > Arthropoda > Insecta > Diptera > Drosophilidae > Drosophila > Drosophila cardini. The sequence goes on from JAEIGM010000220.1 coordinate 22,092, forward strand.
GGAGACATGAAGTTTTAGTTAAGCAATTGCAACTAAACTAACACATTATGTGTATGGAACCATTATAACTATCCTCACCAAGTTTAGTTTGGATCGGGCAACTATAGCCTATACCTCCCATAGGACAAATCGTTCGAAAACTACTTATTTGTATGGTAAAACGCGCACTAGAATGAGTACGGGGTCTTTTACAGTCGGCTCGCTCGACTGTAGCCTTTCTTACTTGTTTGTTTTTGCATTTTCTGGCGTTTCTAGAGGTCTTAGACGATTTTAGACGTTATTTTCGAATCCTCACATTTCGGGCCTTGATCTTAGCTATCTCTGTCAAAACTCAACCGATTTTGAATCGGAATACCATTTAATTCAATAATTTTCATTTATATCGACTCTGCATCAAAATAATCTTGATTTCGTAAATTTAAAATTTTTTCATTTATTTTTTGTTTTTGCATTTTCTGGCGTTTCTAGAGGTCTTAGAGGATTTTAGACCTTATTTTCGAATCCTCACATTTCGGGCCTTGATCTTAGCTATCTCTGTCGAAACTTAACCGATTTTGAATCGGAATACCATTTAATTCAATAATTTTCAGTTATATCGACTCTGCATCAAAATAATCTTGATTTCGTCAATTTAAAATTTTTTCATTTAGTTTTTGTTTTTGCATTTTCTGGCGTTTCTAGAGGTCTTAGACGATTTTAGACGTTATTTTCGAATCCTCACATTTCGGGCCTTGATCTTAGCTATCTCTGTCAAAACTCAACCGATTTTGAATCGGAATACCATTTAATTCAATAATTTTCATTTATATCGACTCTGCATCAAAATAATCTTGATTTCGTCAATTTAAAATTTTTTCATTTATTTTTTGTTTTTGCATTTTCTGGCGTTTCTAGAGGTCTTAGAGGATTTTAGACGTTATTTTCGAATCCTCACATTTCGGGCCTTGATCTTAGCTATCTCTGTCGAAACTCAACCGATTTTGAATCGGAATACCATTTAATTCAATAATTTTCATTTATATCGACTCTGCATCAAAATAATCTTGATTTCGTCAATTTAAAATTTTTTCATTTATTTTTTGTTTTTGCATTTTCTGGCGTTTCTAGAGGTCTTAGAGGATTTTAGACCTTATTTTCGAATCCTCACATTTCGGGCCTTGATCTTAGCTATCTCTGTCAAAACTCAACCGATTTTGAATCGGAATACCATTTAATTCAATAATTTTCATTTATATTGACTCTGCATCAAAATAATCTTGATTTCGTCAATTTAAAATTTTTTCATTTATTTTTTGTTTTTGCATTTTTTGGCGTTTCTAGAGGTCTTAGACGATTTTAAACGTTATTTTCGAATCCTCACATTTCGGGCCTTGATCTTAGCTATCTCTGTCAAAACTCAACCGATTTTGAATCGGAATACCATTTAATTCAATAATTTTCATTTATATCGACTCTGCATCAAAATAATCTTGATTTCGTCAATTTAAAATTTTTTCATTTATTTTTTGTTTTTGCATTTTCTGGCGTTTCTAGAGGTCTTAGAGGATTTTAGACGTTATTTTCGAATCCTCACATTTCGGGCCTTGATCTTAGCTATCTCTGTCGAAACTCAACCGATTTTGAATCGGAATACCATTTAATTCAATAATTTTCATTTATATCGACTCTGCATCAAAATAATCTTGATTTCGTCAATTTAAAATTTTTTCATTTATTTTTTGTTTTTGCATTTTCTGGCGTTTCTAGAGGTCTTAGAGGATTTTAGACGTTATTTTCGAATCCTCACATTTCGGGCCTTGATCTTAGCTATCTCTGTCAAAACTCAACCGATTTTAAATCGGAATACCGTTTAATTCAATAATTTTCATTTATATCGACTCTGCATCAAAATAATCTTGATTTCGTCAATTTAAAATTTTTTCATTTATTTTTTGTTTTTGCATTTTCTGGCGTTTCTAGAGGTCTTAGAGGATTTTAGACGTTATTTTCGAATCCTCACATTTCGGGCCTTGATCTTAGCTATCTCTGTCAAAACTCAACCGATTTTGAATCGGAATACCATTTAATTCAATAATTTTCATTTATATCGACTCTGCATCAAAATAATCTTGATTTCGTCAATTTAAAATTTTTTCATTTATTTTTTGTTTTTGCATTTTCTGGCGTTTCTAGAGGTCTTAGAGGATTTTAGACGTTATTTTCGAATCCTCACATTTCGGGCCTTGATCTTAGCTATCTCTGTCGAAACTCAACCGATTTTGAATCGGAATACCATTTAATTCAATAATTTTCATTTATATCGACTCTGCATCAAAATAATCTTGATTTCGTCAATTTAAAATTTTTTCATTTATTTTTTGTTTTTGCATTTTCTGGCGTTTCTAGAGGTCTTAGAGGATTTTAGACGTTATTTTCGAATCCTCACATTTCGGGCCTTGATCTTAGCTATCTCTGTCAAAACTCAACCGATTTTGAATCGGAATACCATTTAATTCAATAATTTTCATTTATATCGACTCTGCATCAAAATAATCTTGATTTCGTCAATTTAAAATGTTTTCATTTATTTTTTGTTTTTGCATTTTCTGGCGTTTCTAGAGGTCTTAGAGGGTTTTAGACGTTATTTTCGAATCCTCACATTTCGGGCCTTGATCTTAGCTATCTCTGTTAAAACTCAACCGATTTTGAATCGGAATACCATTTAATTCAATAATTTTCATTTATATCGACTCTGCATCAAAATAATCTTGATTTCGTCAATTTAAAATTTTTTCATTTATTTTTTGTTTTTGCATTTTCTGGCGTTTCTAGAGGTCTTAGAGGATTTTAGACCTTATTTTCGAATCCTCACATTTCGGGCCTTGATCTTAGCTATCTCTGTCAAAACTCAACCGATTTTGAATCGGAATACCGTTTAATTCAATAATTTTCATTTATATCGACTCTGCCTCAAAATAATCTTGATTTCGTCAATTTAAAATTTTTTCATTTATTTTTTGTTTTTGCATTTTCTGGCGTTTCTAGAGGTCTTAGAGGATTTTAGACGTTATTTTCGAATCCTCACATTTCGGGCCTTGATCTTAGCTATCTCTGTCGAAACTCAACCGATTTTGAATCGGAATACCATTTAATTCAATAATTTTCATTTATATCGACTCTGCATCAAAATAATCTTGATTTCGTCAATTAAAAATTTTTTCATTTATTTTTTGTTTTTGCATTTTCTGGCGTTTCTAGAGGTCTTAGAGGATTTTAGACGTTATTTTCGAATCCTCACATTTCGGGCCTTGATCTTAGCTATCTCTGTCAAAACTCAACCGATTTTGAATCGGAATACCATTTAATTCAATAATTTTCATTTATATCGACTCTGCATCAAAATAATCTTGATTTCGTCAATTTAAAATTTTTTCATTTATTTTTTGTTTTTGCATTTTCTGGCGTTTCTAGAGGTCTTAGAGGATTTTAGACGTTATTTTCGAATCCTCACATTTCGGGCCTTGATCTTAGCTATCTCTGTCAAAACTCAACCGATTTTGAATCGGAATACCATTTAATTCAATAATTTTCATTTATATCGACTCTGCATCAAAATAATCTTGATTTCGTCAATTTAAAATTTTTTCATTTATTTTTTGTTTTTGCATTTTCTGGCGTTTCTAGAGGTCTTAGAGGATTTTAGACGTTATTTTCGAATCCTCACATTTCGGGCCTTGATCTTAGCTATCTCTGTCGAAACTCAACCGATTTTGAATCGGAATACCATTTAATTCAATAATTTTCATTTATATCGACTCTGCATCAAAATAATCTTGATTTCGTCAATTTAAAATTTTTTCATTTATTTTTTGTTTTTGCATTTTCTGGCGTTTCTAGAGGTCTTAGAGGATTTTAGACGTTATTTTCGAATCCTCACATTTCGGGCCTTGATCTTAGCTATCTCTGTCAAAACTCAACCGATTTTGAATCGGAATACCATTTAATTCAATAATTTTCATTTATATCGACTCTGCATCAAAATAATCTTGATTTCGTCAATTTAAAATGTTTTCATTTATTTTTTGTTTTTGCATTTTCTGGCGTTTCTAGAGGTCTTAGAGGGTTTTAGACGTTATTTTCGAATCCTCACATTTCGGGCCTTGATCTTAGCTATCTCTGTTAAAACTCAACCGATTTTGAATCGGAATACCATTTAATTCAATAATTTTCATTTATATCGACTCTGCATCAAAATAATCTTGATTTCGTCAATTTAAAATTTTTTCATTTATTTTTTGTTTTTGCATTTTCTGGCGTTTCTAGAGGTCTTAGAGGATTTTAGACCTTATTTTCGAATCCTCACATTTCGGGCCTTGATCTTAGCTATCTCTGTCAAAACTCAACCGATTTTGAATCGGAATACCATTTAATTCAATAATTTTCATTTATATCGACTCTGCCTCAAAATAATCTTGATTTCGTCAATTTAAAATTTTTTCATTTATTTTTTGTTTTTGCATTTTCTGGCGTTTCTAGAGGTCTTAGAGGATTTTAGACGTTATTTTCGAATCCTCACATTTCGGGCCTTGATCTTAGCTATCTCTGTCGAAACTCAACCGATTTTGAATCGGAATACCATTTAATTCAATAATTTTCATTTATATCGACTCTGCCTCAAAATAATCTTGATTTCGTCAATTTAAAATTTTTTCATTTATTTTTTGTTTTTGCATTTTCTGGCGTTTCTAGAGGTCTTAGAGGATTTTAGACGTTATTTTCGAATCCTCACATTTCGGGCCTTGATCTTAGCTATCTCTGTCAAAACTCAACCGATTTTGAATCGGAATACCATTTAATTCAATAATTTTCATTTATATCGACTCTGCATCAAAATAATCTTGATTTCGTCAATTAAAAATTTTTTCATTTATTTTTTGTTTTTGCATTTTCTGGCGTTTCTAGAGGTCTTAGAGGATTTTAGACGTTATTTTCGAATCCTCACATTTCGGGCCTTGATCTTAGCTATCTCTGTCAAAACTCAACCGATTTTGAATCGGAATACCATTTAATTCAATAATTTTCATTTATATCGACTCTGCATCAAAATAATCTTGATTTCGTCAATTTAAAATTTTTTCATTTATTTTTTGTTTTTGCATTTTCTGGCGTTTCTAGAGGTCTTAGAGGATTTTAGACGTTATTTTCGAATCCTCACATTTCGGGCCTTGATCTTAGCTATCTCTGTCAAAACTCAACCGATTTTGAATCGGAATACCATTTAATTCAATAATTTTCATTTATATCGACTCTGCATCAAAATAATCTTGATTTCGTCAATTTAAAATTTTTTTCATTTATTTTTTGTTTTTGCATTTTCTGGCGTTTCTAGAGGTCTTAGACGATTTTAGACGTTATTTTCGAATCCTCACATTTCGGGCCTTGATCTTAGCTATCTCTGTCAAAACTCAACCGATTTTGAATCGGAATACCATTTAATTCAATAATTTTCATTTATATCGACTCTGCATCAAAATAATCTTGATTTCGTCAATTTAAAATTTTTTCATTTATTTTTTGTTTTTGCATTTTCTGGCGTTTCTAGAGGTCTTAGACGATTTTAGACGTTATTTTCGAATCCTCACATTTTGGGCCTTGATCTTAGCTATCTCTGTCAAAACTCAACCGATTTTGAATCAGAATACCATTTAATTCAATAATTTTCATTTATATCGACTCTGCATCAAAATAATCTTGATTTCGTCAATTTAAAATTTTTTCATTTTTTTTTTGTTTTTGCATTTTCTGGCGTTTCTAGAGGTCTTAGACGATTTTAGACGTTATTTTCGAATCCTCACATTTCGGGCCTTGATCTTAGCTATCTCTGTCGAAACTCAACCGATTTTGAATCAGAATACCATTTAATTCAATAATTTTCATTTATATCGACTCTGCATCAAAATAATCTTGATTTCGTCAATTTAAAATTTTTTCATTTATTTTTTGTTTTTGCATTTTCTGGCGTTTCTAGAGGTCTTAGAGGATTTTAGACGTTATTTTCGAATCCTCACATTTCGGGCCTTGATCTTAGCTATCTCTGTCAAAACTCAACCGATTTTGAATCGGAATACCATTTAATTCAATAATTTTCATTTATATCGACTCTGCATCAAAATAATCTTGATTTCGTCAATTTAAAATTTTTTCATTTATTTTTTGTTTTTGCATTTTCTGGCGTTTCTAGAGGTCTTAGAGGATTTTAGACGTTATTTTCGAATCCTCACATTTCGGGCCTTGATCTTAGCTATCTCTGTCAAAACTCAACCGATTTTGAATCGGAATACCGTTTAATTCAATAATTTTCATTTATATCGACTCTGCATCAAAATAATCTTGATTTCGTCAATTTAAAATTTTTTCATTTATTTTTTGTTTTTGCATTTTCTGGCGTTTCTAGAGGTCTTAGAGGATTTTAGACGTTATTTTCGAATCCTCACATTTCGGGCCTTGATCTTAGCTATCTCTGTCAAAACTCAACCGATTTTGAATCGGAATACCATTTAATTCAATAATTTTCATTTATATCGACTCTGCATCAAAATAATCTTGATTTCGTCAATTTAAAATTTTTTTCATTTATTTTTTGTTTTTGCATTTTCTGGCGTTTCTAGAGGTCTTAGAGGATTTTAGACGTTATTTTCGAATCCTCACATTTCGGGCCTTGATCTTAGCTATCTCTGTCAAAACTCAACCGATTTTGAATCGGAATACCATTTAATTCAATAATTTTCATTTATATCGATTCTGCATCAAAATAATCTTGATTTCGTCAATTTAAAATTTTTTCATTTATTTTTTGTTTTTGCATTTTCTGGCGTTTCTAGAGGTCTTAGAGGATTTTAGACGTTATTTTCGAATCCTCACATTTCGCGCCTTGATCTTAGCTATCTCTGTCAAAACTCAACCGATTTTGAATCGGAATACCATTTAATTCAATAATTTTCATTTATATCGACTCTGCATCAAAATAATCTTGATTTCGTCAATTTAAAATTTTTTCATTTATTTTTTGTTTTTGCATTTTCTGGCGTTTCTAGAGGTCTTAGAGGATTTTAGACCTTATTTTCGAATCCTCACATTTCGGGCCTTGATCTTAGCTATCTCTGTCAAAACTCAACCGATTTTGAATCGGAATACCGTTTAATTCAATAATTTTCATTTATATCGACTCTGCCTCAAAATAATCTTGATTTCGTCAATTTAAAATTTTTTCATTTATTTTTTGTTTTTGCATTTTCTGGCGTTTCTAGAGGTCTTAGAGGATTTTAGACGTTATTTTCGAATCCTCACATTTCGGGCCTTGATCTTAGCTATCTCTGTCGAAACTCAACCGATTTTGAATCGGAATACCATTTAATTCAATAATTTTCATTTATATCGACTCTGCATCAAAATAATCTTGATTTCGTCAATTAAAAATTTTTTCATTTATTTTTTGTTTTTGCATTTTCTGGCGTTTCTAGAGGTCTTAGAGGATTTTAGACGTTATTTTCGAATCCTCACATTTCGGGCCTTGATCTTAGCTATCTCTGTCAAAACTCAACCGATTTTGAATCGGAATACCATTTAATTCAATAATTTTCATTTATATCGACTCTGCATCAAAATAATCTTGATTTCGTCAATTTAAAATTTTTTCATTTATTTTTTGTTTTTGCATTTTCTGGCGTTTCTAGAGGTCTTAGAGGATTTTAGACGTTATTTTCGAATCCTCACATTTCGGGCCTTGATCTTAGCTATCTCTGTCAAAACTCAACCGATTTTGAATCGGAATACCATTTAATTCAATAATTTTCATTTATATCGACTCTGCATCAAAATAATCTTGATTTCGTCAATTTAAAATTTTTTCATTTATTTTTTGTTTTTGCATTTTCTGGCGTTTCTAGAGGTCTTAGAGGATTTTAGACGTTATTTTCGAATCCTCACATTTCGGGCCTTGATCTTAGCTATCTCTGTCAAAACTCAACCGATTTTGAATCGGAATACCATTTAATTCAATAATTTTCATTTATATCGACTCTGCATCAAAATAATCTTGATTTCGTCAATTTAAAATTTTTTCATTTATTTTTTGTTTTTGCATTTTCTGGCGTTTCTAGAGGTCTTAGACGATTTTAGACGTTATTTTCGAATCCTCACATTTCGGGCCTTGATCTTAGCTATCTCTGTCAAAACTCAACCGATTTTGAATCGGAATACCATTTAATTCAATAATTTTCATTTATATCGACTCTGCATCAAAATAATCTTGATTTCGTCAATTTAAAATTTTTTCATTTTTTTTTTGTTTTTGCATTTTCTGGCGTTTCTAGAGGTCTTAGACGATTTTAGACGTTATTTTCGAATCCTCACATTTCGGGCCTTGATCTTAGCTATCTCTGTCAAAACTCAACCGATTTTGAATCGGAATACCATTTAATTCAATAATTTTCATTTATATCGACTCTGCATCAAAATAATCTTGATTTCGTCAATTTAAAATTTTTTCATTTATTTTTTGTTTTTGCATTTTCTGGCGTTTCTAGAGGTCTTAGAGGATTTTAGACGTTATTTTCGAATCCTCACATTTCGGGCCTTGATCTTAGCTATCTCTGTCAAAACTCAACCGATTTTGAATCGGAATACCATTTAATTCAATAATTTTCATTTATATCGACTCTGCATCAAAATAATCTTGATTTCGTCAATTTAAAATTTTTTCATTTATTTTTTGTTTTTGCATTTTCTGGCGTTTCTAGAGGTCTTAGAGGATTTTAGACGTTATTTTCGAATCCTCACATTTCGGGCCTTGATCTTAGCTATCTCTGTCAAAACTCAACCGATTTTGAATCGGAATACCATTTAATTCAATAATTTTCATTTATATCGACTCTGCATCAAAATAATCTTGATTTCGTCAATTTAAAATTTTTTCATTTATTTTTTGTTTTTGCATTTTCTGGCGTTTCTAGAGGTCTTAGAGGATTTTAGACGTTATTTTCGAATCCTCACATTTCGGGCCTTGATCTTAGCTATCTCTGTCAAAACTCAACCGATTTTGAATCGGAATACCATTTAATTCAATAATTTTCATTTATATCGACTCTGCATCAAAATAATCTTGATTTCGTCAATTTAAAATTTTTTCATTTATTTTTTGTTTTTGCATTTTCTGGCGTTTCTAGAGGTCTTAGAGGATTTTAGACGTTATTTTCGAATCCTCACATTTCGGGCCTTGATCTTAGCTATCTCTGTCAAAACTCAACCGATTTTGAATCGGAATACCATTTAATTCAATAATTTTCATTTATATCGACTCTGCATCAAAATAATCTTGATTTCGTCAATTTAAAATTTTTTCATTTATTTTTTGTTTTTGCATTTTCTGGCGTTTCTAGAGGTCTTAGAGGATTTTAGACGTTATTTTCGAATCCTCACATTTCGGGCCTTGATCTTAGCTATCTCTGTCAAAACTCAACCGATTTTGAATCGGAATACCATTTAATTCAATAATTTTCATTTATATCGACTCTGCATCAAAATAATCTTGATTTCGTCAATTTAAAATTTTTTCATTTATTTTTTGTTTTTGCATTTTCTGGCGTTTCTAGAGGTCTTAGAGGATTTTAGACGTTATTTTCGAATCCTCACATTTCGGGCCTTGATCTTAGCTATCTCTGTCAAAACTCAACCGATTTTGAATCGGAATACCATTTAATTCAATAATTTTCATTTATATCGACTCTGCATCAAAATAATCTTGATTTCGTCAATTTAAAATTTTTTCATTTATTTTTTGTTTTTGCATTTTCTGGCGTTTCTAGAGGTCTTAGAGGATTTTAGACGTTATTTTCGAATCCTCACATTTCGGGCCTTGATCTTAGCTATCTCTGTCAAAACTCAACCGATTTTGAATCGGAATACCATTTAATTCAATAATTTTCATTTATATCGACTCTGCATCAAAATAATCTTGATTTCGTCAATTTAAAATTTTTTCATTTATTTTTTGTTTTTGCATTTTCTGGCGTTTCTAGAGGTCTTAGAGGATTTTAGACGTTATTTTCGAATCCTCACATTTCGGGCCTTGATCTTAGCTATCTCTGTCAAAACTCAACCGATTTTGAATTGGAATACCATTTAATTCAATAATTTTCATTTATATCGACTCTGCATCAAAATAATCTTGATTTCGTCAATTTAAAATTTTTTCATTTATTTTTTGTTTTTGCATTTTCTGGCGTTTCTAGAGGTCTTAGAGGATTTTAGACGTTATTTTCGAATCCTCACATTTCAGGCCTTGATCTTAGCTATCTCTGTCAAAACTCAACCGATTTTGAATCGGAATACCATTTAATTCAATAATTTTCATTTATATCGACTCTGCATCAAAATAATCTTGATTTCGTCAATTTAAAATTTTTTCATTTATTTTTTGTTTTTGCATTTTCTGGCGTTTCTAGAGGTCTTAGAGGATTTTAGACGTTATTTTCGAATCCTCACATTTCGGGCCTTGATCTTAGCTATCTCTGTCAAAACTCAACCGATTTTGAATCGGAATACCATTTAATTCAATAATTTTCATTTATATCGACTCTGCATCAAAATAATCTTGATTTCGTCAATTTAAAATTTTTTCATTTATTTTTTGTTTTTGCATTTTCTGGCGTTTCTAGAGGTCTTAGAGGATTTTAGACGTTATTTTCGAATCCTCACATTTCGGGCCTTGATCTTAGCTATCTCTGTCAAAACTCAACCGATTTTGAATCGGAATACCATTTAATTCAATAATTTTCATTTATATCGACTCTGCATCAAAATAATCTTGATTTCGTCAATTTAAAATTTTTTCATTTATTTTTTGTTTTTGCATTTTCTGGCGTTTCTAGAGGTCTTAGAGGATTTTAGACGTTATTTTCGAATCCTCACATTTCGGGCCTTGATCTTAGCTATCTCTGTCAAAACTCAACCGATTTTGAATTGGAATACCATTTAATTCAATAATTTTCATTTATATCGACTCTGCATCAAAATAATCTTGATTTCGTCAATTTAAAATTTTTTCATTTATTTTTTGTTTTTGCATTTTCTGGCGTTTCTAGAGGTCTTAGAGGATTTTAGACGTTATTTTCGAATCCTCACATTTCGGGCCTTGATCTTAGCTATCTCTGTCAAAACTCAACCGATTTTGAATCGGAATACCATTTAATTCAATAATTTTCATTTATATCGACTCTGCATCAAAATAATCTTGATTTCGTCAATTTAAAATTTTTTCATTTATTTTTTGTTTTTGCATTTTCTGGCGTTTCTAGAGGTCTTAGAGGATTTTAGACGTTATTTTCGAATCCTCACATTTCGGGCCTTGATCTTAGCTATCTCTGTCAAAACTCAACCGATTTTGAATCGGAATACCATTTAATTCAATAATTTTCATTTATATCGACTCTGCATCAAAATAATCTTGATTTCGTCAATTTAAAATTTTTTCATTTATTTTTTGTTTTTGCATTTTCTGGCGTTTCTAGAGGTCTTAGAGGATTTTAGACGTTATTTTCGAATCCTCACATTTCGGGCCTTGATCTTAGCTATCTCTGTCAAAACTCAACCGATTTTGAATCGGAATACCATTTAATTCAATAATTTTCATTTATATCGACTCTGCATCAAAATAATCTTGATTTCGTCAATTTAAAATTTTTTCATTTATTTTTTGTTTTTGCATTTTCTGGCGTTTCTAGAGGTCTTAGACGATTTTAGACGTTATTTTCGAATCCTCACATTTCGGGCCTTGATCTTAGCTATCTCTGTCAAAACTCAACCGATTTTGAATCGGAATACCATTTAATTCAATAATTTTCATTTATATCGACTCTGCATCAAAATAATCTTGATTTCGTCAATTTAAAATTTTTTCATTTATTTTTTGTTTTTGCATTTTCTGGCGTTTCTAGAGGTCTTAGAGGATTTTAGACGTTATTTTCGAATCCTCACATTTCGGGCCTTGATCTTAGCTATCTCTGTCAAAACTCAACCGATTTTGAATCGGAATACCATTTAATTCAATAATTTTCATTTATATCGACTCTGCATCAAAATAATCTTGATTTCGTCAATTTAAAATTTTTTCATTTATTTTTTGTTTTTGCATTTTCTGGCGTTTCTAGAGGTCTTAGAGGATTTTAGACGTTATTTTCGAATCCTCACATTTCGGGCCTTGATCTTAGCTATCTCTGTCAAAACTCAACCGATTTTGAATCGGAATACCATTTAATTCAATAATTTTCATTTATATCGACTCTGCATCAAAATAATCTTGATTTCGTCAATTTAAAATTTTTTCATTTATTTTTTGTTTTTGCATTTTCTGGCGTTTCTAGAGGTCTTAGACGATTTTAGACGTTATTTTCGAATCCTCACATTTCGGGCCTTGATCTTAGCTATCTCTGTCAAAACTCAACCGATTTTGAATCGGAATACCATTTAATTCAATAATTTTCATTTATATCGACTCTGCATCAAAATAATCTTGATTTGGTCAATTTAAAATTTTTTCATTTATTTTTTGTTTTTGCATTTTCTGGCGTTTCTAGAGGTCTTAGAGGATTTTAGACGTTATTTTCGAATCCTCACATTTCGGGCCTTGATCTTAGCTATCTCTGTCAAAACTCAACCGATTTTGAATCGGAATACCATTTAATTCAATAATTTTCATTTATATCGACTCTGCATCAAAATAATCTTGATTTCGTCAATTTAAAATTTTTTCATTTATTTTTTGTTTTTGCATTTTCTGGCGTTTCTAGAGGTCTTAGAGGATTTTAGACGTTATTTTCGAATCCTCACATTTCGGGCCTTGATCTTAGCTATCTCTGTCAAAACTCAACCGATTTTGAATCGGAATACCATTTAATTCAATAATTTTCATTTATATCGACTCTGCATCAAAATAATCTTGATTTCGTCAATTTAAATTTTTTTCATTTATTTTTTGTTTTTGCATTTTCTGGCGTTTCTAGAGGTCTTAGACGATTTTAGACGTTATTTTCGAATCCTCACATTTTGGGCCTTGATCTTAGCTATCTCTGTCAAAACTCAACCGATTTTGAATCGGAATACCATTTAATTCAATAATTTTCATTTATATCGACTCTGCATCAAAATAATCTTGATTTCGTCAATTTAAAATTTTTTCATTTATTTTTTGTTTTTGCATTTTCTGGCGTTTCTAGAGGTCTTAGACGATTTTAGACGTTATTTTCGAATCCTCACATTTTGGGCCTTGATCTTAGCTATCTCTGTCAAAACTCAACCGATTTTGAATCGGAATACCATTTAATTCAATAATTTTCATTTATATCGACTCTGCATCAAAATAATCTTGATTTCGTCAATTTAAAATTTTTTCATTTATTTTTTGTTTTTGCATTTTCTGGCGTTTCTAGAGGTCTTAGAGGATTTTAGACGTTATTTTCGAATCCTCACATTTCGGGCCTTGATCTTAGCTATCTCTGTCAAAACTCAACCGATTTTGAATCGGAATACCATTTAATTCAATAATTTTCTTTTATATCGACTCTGCATCAAAATAATCTTGATTTCGTCAATTTAAAATTTTTTCATTTATTTTTTGTTTTTGCATTTTCTGGCGTTTCTAGAGGTCTTAGACGATTTTAGACGTTATTTTCGAATCCTCACATTTCGGGCCTTGATCTTAGCTATCTCTGTCAAAACTCAACCGATTTTGAATCGGAATACCATTTAATTCAATAATTTTCATTTATATCGACTCTGCATCAAAATAATCTTGATTTCGTCAATTTAAAATTTTTTCATTTATTTTTTGTTTTTGCATTTTCTGGCGTTTCTAGAGGTCTTAGAGGATTTTAGACGTTATTTTCGAATCCTCACATTTCGGGCCTTGATCTTAGCTATCTCTGTCAAAACTCAACCGATTTTGAATCGGAATACCATTTAATTCAATAATTTTCATTTATATCGACTCTGCATCAAAATAATCTTGATTTCGTCAATTTAAAATTTTTTCATTTATTTTTTGTTTTTGCATTTTCTGGCGTTTCTAGAGGTCTTAGAGGATTTTAGACGTTATTTTCGAATCCTCACATTTCGGGCCTTGATCTTAGCTATCTCTGTCAAAACTCAACCGATTTTGAATCGGAATACCATTTAATTCAATAATTTTCATTTATATCGACTCTGCATCAAAATAATCTTGATTTCGTCAATTTAAATTTTTTTCATTTATTTTTTGTTTTTGCATTTTCTGGCGTTTCTAGAGGTCTTAGACGATTTTAGACGTTATTTTCGAATCCTCACATTTCGGGCCTTGATCTTAGCTATCTCTGTCAAAACTCAACCGATTTTGAATCGGAATACCATTTAATTCAATAATTTTCATTTATATCGACTCTGCATCAAAATAATCTTGATTTCGTCAATTTAAAATTTTTTCATTTATTTTTTGTTTTTGCATTTTCTGGCGTTTCTAGAGGTCTTAGACGATTTTAGACGTTATTTTCGAATCCTCACATTTCGGGCCTTGATCTTAGCTATCTCTGTCAAAACTCAACCGATTTTGAATCGGAATACCATTTAATTCAATAATTTTCATTTATATCGACTCTGCATCAAAATAATCTTGATTTCGTCAATTTAAAATTTTTTCATTTATTTTTTGTTTTTGCATTTTCTGGCGTTTCTAGAGGTCTTAGACGATTTTAGACGTTATTTTCGAATCCTCACATTTCGGGCCTTGATCTTAGCTATCTCTGTCAAAACTCAACCGATTTTGAATCGGAATACCATTTAATTCAATAATTTTCATTTATATCGACTCTGCATCAAAATAATCTTGATTTTGTCAATTTAAAATTTTTTCATTTATTTTTTGTTTTTGCATTTTCTGGCGTTTCTAGAGGTCTTAGAGGATTTTAGACGTTATTTTCGAATCCTCACATTTTGGGCCTTGATCTTAGCTATCTCTGTCAAAACTCAACCGATTTTGAATCGGAATACCATTTAATTCAATAATTTTCATTTATATCGACTCTGCATCAAAATAATCTTGATTTCGTCAATTTAAAATTTTTTCATTTATTTTTTGTTTTTGCATTTTCTGGCGTTTCTAGAGGTCTTAGACGATTTTAGACGTTATTTTCGAATCCTCACATTTCGGGCCTTGATCTTAGCTATCTCTGTCAAAACTCAACCGATTTTGAATCGGAATACCATTTAATTCAATAATTTTCATTTATATCGACTCTGCATCAAAATAATCTTGATTTCGTCAATTTAAAATTTTTTCATTTATTTTTTGTTTTTGCATTTTCTGGCGTTTCTAGAGGTCTTAGAGGATTTTAGACGTTATTTTCGAATCCTCACATTTCGGGCCTTGATCTTAGCTATCTCTGTCAAAACTCAACCGATTTTGAATCGGAATACCATTTAATTCAATAATTTTCATTTATATCGACTCTGCATCAAAATAATCTTGATTTCGTCAATTTAAAATTTTTTCATTTATTTTTTGTTTTTGCATTTTCTGGCGTTTCTAGAGGTCTTAGACGATTTTAGACGTTATTTTCGAATCCTCACATTTTGGGCCTTGATCTTAGCTATCTCTGTCAAAACTCAACCGATTTTGAATCGGAATACCATTTAATTCAATAATTTTCATTTATATCGACTCTGCATCAAAATAATCTTGATTTCGTCAATTTAAAATTTTTTCATTTATTTTTTGTTTTTGCATTTTCTGGCGTTTCTAGAGGTCTTAGAGGATTTTAGACGTTATTTTCGAATCCTCACATTTCGGGCCTTGATCTTAGCTATCTCTGTCAAAACTCAACCGATTTTGAATCGGAATACCATTTAATTCAATAATTTTCATTTATATCGACTCTGCATCAAAATAATCTTGATTTCGTCAATTTAAAATTTTTTCATTTATTTTTTGTTTTTGCATTTTCTGGCGTTTCTAGAGGTCTTAGAGGATTTGAGACGTTATTTTCGAATCCTCACATTTCAGGCCTTGATCTTAGCTATCTCTGTCAAAACTCAACCGATTTTGAATCGGAATACCATTTAATTCAATAATTTTCATTTATATCGACTCTGCATCAAAATAATCTTGATTTCGTCAATTTAAAATTTTTTCATTTATTTTTTGTTTTTGCATTTTCTGGCGTTTCTAGAGGTCTTAGAGGATTTTAGACGTTATTTTCGAATCCTCACATTTCAGGCCTTGATCTTAGCTATCTCTGTCAAAACTCAACCGATTTTGAATCAGAATACCGTTTAATTCAATAATTTTCATTTGTATCGACTCTGCATCAAAATAATCTTGATTTCGTCAATTTAAAATTTTTTCATTTATTTTTTGTTTTTGCATTTTCTGGCGTTTCTAGAGGTCTTAGACGATTTTAGACGTTATTTTCGAATCCTCACATTTCGGGCCTTGATCTTAGCTATCTCTGTCAAAACTCAACCGATTTTGAATCGGAATACCATTTAATTCAATAATTTTCATTTATATCGACTCTGCATCAAAATAATCTTGATTTCGTCAATTTAAAATTTTTTCATTTATTTTTTGTTTTTGCATTTTCTGGCGTTTCTAGAGGTCTTAGACGATTTTAGACGTTATTTTCGAATCCTCACATTTCGGGCCTTGATCTTAGCTATTTCTGTCAAAACTCAACCGATTTTGAATCGGAATACCATTTAATTCAATAATTTTCATTTATATCGACTCTGCATCAAAATAATCTTGATTTCGTCAATCTAAAATTTTTTCATTTATTTTTTGTTTTTGCATTTTCTGGCGATTCTAGAGGTCTTAGAGGATTTTAGACGTTATTTTCGAATCCTCACATTTCGGGCCTTGATCTTAGCTATCTCTGTCAAAACTCAACCGATTTTGAATCGGAATACCATTTAATTCAATAATTTTCATTTATATCGACTCTGCATCAAAATAATCTTGATTTCGTCAATTTAAAATGTTTTCATTTATTTTTTGTTTTTGCATTTTCTGGCGTTTCTAGAGGTCTTAGAGGATTTTAGACGTTATTTTCGAATCCTCACATTTCGGGCCTTGATCTTAGCTATCTCTGTCAAAACTCAACCGATTTTGAATCGGAATACCATTTAATTCAATAATTTTCATTTATATCGACTCTGCATCAAAATAATCTTGATTTCGTCAATTTAAAATTTTTTCATTTATTTTTTGTTTTTGCATTTTCTGGCGTTTCTAGAGGTCTTAGAGGATTTTAGACGTTATTTTCGAATCCTCACATTTCGGGCCTTGATCTTAGCTATCTCTGTCAAAACTCAACCGATTTTGAATCGGAATACCATTTAATTCAATAATTTTCATTTATATCGACTCTGCATCAAAATAATCTTGATTTCGTCAATTTAAAATTTTTTCATTTATTTTTTGTTTTTGCATTTTCTGGCGTTTCTAGAGGTCTTAGAGGATTTTAGACGTTATTTTCGAATCCTCACATTTCGGGCCTTGATCTTAGCTATCTCTGTCAAAACTCAACCGATTTTGAATCGGAATACCATTTAATTCAATAATTTTCATTTATATCGACTCTGCATCAAAATAATCTTGATTTCGTCAATTTAAAATTTTTTCATTTATTTTTTGTTTTTGCATTTTCTGGCGTTTCTAGAGGTCTTAGACGATTTTAGACGTTATTTTCGAATCCTCACATTTTGGGCCTTGATCTTAGCTATCTCTGTCGAAACTCAACCGATTTTGAATCGGAATACCATTTAATTCAATAATTTTCATTTATATCGACTCTGCATCAAAATAATCTTGATTTCGTCAATTTAAAATTTTTTCATTTATTTTTTGTTTTTGCATTTTCTGGCGTTTCTAGAGGTCTTAGACGATTTTAGACGTTATTTTCGAATCCTCACATTTCGGGCCTTGATCTTAGCTATCTCTGTCAAAACTCAACCGATTTTGAATCGGAATACCGTTTAATTCAATAATTTTCATTTATATCGACTCTGCATCAAAATTATCTTGATTTCGTCAATTTAAAATGTTTTCATTTATTTTTTGTTTTTGCATTTTCTGGCGTTTCTAGAGGTCTTAGAGGATTTTAGACGTTATTTTCGAATCCTCACATTTCGGGCCTTGATCTTAGCTATCTCTGTCAAAACTCAACCGATTTTGAATCGGAATACCATTTAATTCAATAATTTTCATTTATATCGACTCTGCATCAAAATAATCTTGATTTCGTCAATTTAAAATTTTTTCATTTATTTTTTGTTTTTGCATTTTCTGGCGTTTCTAGAGGTCTTAGACGATTTTAAACGTTATTTTCGAATCCTCACATTTTGGGCCTTGATCTTAGCTATCTCTGTCAAAACTCAACCGATTTTGAATCAAAATACCATTTAATTCAATAATTTTCATTTATATCGACTCTGCATCAAAATAATCTTGATTTCGTCAATTTAAAATTTTTTCAATTATTTTTTGTTTTTGCATTTTCTGGCGTTTCTAGAGGTCTTAGACGATTTTAGACGTTATTTTCGAATCCTCACATTTCAGGCCTTGATCTTAGCTATCTCTGTCAAAACTCAACCGATTTTGAATCGGAATACCATTTAATTCAATAATTTTCATTTATATCGACTCTGCATCAAAATAATCTTGATTTCGTCAATTTAAAATTTTTTCATTTATTTTTTGTTTTTGCATTTTCTGGCGTTTCTAGAGGTCTTAGAGGATTTGAGACGTTATTTTCGAATCCTCACATTTCAGGCCTTGATCTTAGCTATCTCTGTCAAAACTCAACCGATTTTGAATCGGAATACCATTTAATTCAATAATTTTCATTTATATCGACTCTGCATCAAAATAATCTTGATTTCGTCAATTTAAAATTTTTTCATTTATTTTTTGTTTTTGCATTTTCTGGCGTTTCTAGAGGTCTTAGAGGATTTTAGACGTTATTTTCGAATCCTCACATTTCAGGCCTTGATCTTAGCTATCTCTGTCAAAACTCAACCGATTTTGAATCAGAATACCGTTTAATTCAATAATTTTCATTTGTATCGACTCTGCATCAAAATAATCTTGATTTCGTCAATTTAAAATTTTTTCATTTATTTTTTGTTTTTGCATTTTCTGGCGTTTCTAGAGGTCTTAGAGGATTTGAGACGTTATTTTCGAATCCTCACATTTCAGGCCTTGATCTTAGCTATCTCTGTCAAAACTCAACCGATTTTGAATCGGAATACCATTTAATTCAATAATTTTCATTTATATCGACTCTGCATCAAAATAATCTTGATTTCGTCAATTTAAAATTTTTTCATTTATTTTTTGTTTTTGCATTTTCTGGCGTTTCTAGAGGTCTTAGAGGATTTTAGACGTTATTTTCGAATCCTCACATTTCAGGCCTTGATCTTAGCTATCTCTGTCAAAACTCAACCGATTTTGAATCAGAATACCGTTTAATTCAATAATTTTCATTTGTATCGACTCTGCATCAAAATAATCTTGATTTCGTCAATTTAAAATTTTTTCATTTATTTTTTGTTTTTGCATTTTCTGGCGTTTCTAGAGGTCTTAGACGATTTTAGACGTTATTTTCGAATCCTCACATTTTGGGCCTTGATCTTAGCTATCTCTGTCAAAACTCAACCGATTTTGAATCAGAATACCATTTAATTCAATAATTTTCATTTATATCGACTCTGCATCAAAATAATCTTGATTTCGTCAATTTAAAATTTTTTCATTTATTTTTTGTTTTTGCATTTTCTGGCGTTTCTAGAGGTCTTAGACGATTTTAGACGTTATTTTCGAATCCTCACATTTCAGGCCTTGATCTTAGCTATCTCTGTCAAAACTCAACCGATTTTGAATCGGAATACCATTTAATTCAATAATTTTCATTTATATCGACTCTGCATCAAAATAATCTTGATTTCGTCAATTTAAAATTTTTTCATTTATTTTTTGTTTTTGCATTTTCTGGCGTTTCTAGAGGTCTTAGAGGATTTTAGACGTTATTTTCGAATCCTCACATTTCGGGCCTTGATCTTAGCTATCTCTGTCAAAACTCAACCGATTTTGAATCGGAATACCATTTAATTCAATAATTTTCATTTATATCGACTCTGCATCAAAATAATCTTGATTTCGTCAATTTAAAATTTTTTCATTTATTTTTTGTTTTTGCATTTTCTGGCGTTTCTAGAGGTCTTAGAGGATTTTAGACGTTATTTTCGAATCCTCACATTTCGGGCCTTGATCTTAGCTATCTCTGTCAAAACTCAACCGATTTTGAATCGGAATACCATTTAATTCAATAATTTTCATTTATATCGACTCTGCATCAAAATAATCTTGATTTCGTCAATTTAAAATTTTTTCATTTATTTTTTGTTTTTGCATTTTCTGGCGTTTCTAGAGGTCTTAGAGGATTTTAGACGTTATTTTCGAATCCTCACATTTCGGGCCTTGATCTTAGCTATCTCTGTCAAAACTCAACCGATTTTGAATCGGAATACCATTTAATTCAATAATTTTCATTTATATCGACTCTGCATCAAAATAATCTTGATTTCGTCAATTTAAAATTTTTTCATTTATTTTTTGTTTTTGCATTTTCTGGCGTTTCTAGAGGTCTTAGACGATTTTAGACGTTATTTTCGAATCCTCACATTTCGGGCCTTGATCTTAGCTATCTCTGTCAAAACTCAACCGATTTTGAATCAGAATACCGTTTAATTCAATAATTTTCATTTATATCGACTCTGCATCAAAATAATCTTGATTTCGTCAATTTAAAATTTTTTCATTTATTTTTTGTTTTTGCATTTTCTGGCGTTTCTAGAGGTCTTAGAGGATTTTAGACGTTATTTTCGAATCCTCACATTTCGGGCCTTGATCTTAGCTATCTCTGTCAAAACTCAACCGATTTTGAATCGGAATACCATTTAATTCAATAATTTTCATTTATATCGACTCTGCATCAAAATAATCTTGATTTCGTCAATTTAAAATTTTTTCATTTATTTTTTGTTTTTGCATTTTCTGGCGTTTCTAGAGGTCTTAGAGGATTTTAGACGTTATTTTCGAATCCTCACATTTCGGGCCTTGATCTTAGCTATCTCTGTCAAAACTCAACCGATTTTGAATCGGAATACCATTTAATTCAATAATTTTCATTTATATCGACTCTGCATCAAAATAATCTTGATTTCGTCAATTTAAAATTTTTTCATTTATTTTTTGTTTTTGCATTTTCTGGCGTTTCTAGAGGTCTTAGAGGATTTTAGACGTTATTTTCGAATCCTCACATTTCGGGCCTTGATCTTAGCTATCTCTGTCAAAACTCAACCGATTTTGAATCGGAATACCATTTAATTCAATAATTTTCATTTATATCGACTCTGCATCAAAATAATCTTGATTTCGTCAATTTAAAATTTTTTCATTTATTTTTTGTTTTTGCATTTTCTGGCGTTTCTAGAGGTCTTAGAGGATTTTAGACGTTATTTTCGAATCCTCACATTTCGGGCCTTGATCTTAGCTATCTCTGTCAAAACTCAACCGATTTTGAATCGGAATACCATTTAATTCAATAATTTTCATTTATATCGACTCTGCATCAAAATAATCTTGATTTCGTCAATTTAAAATTTTTTCATTTATTTTTTGTTTTTGCATTTTCTGGCGTTTCTAGAGGTCTTAGACGATTTTAGACGTTATTTTCGAATCCTCACATTTCGGGCCTTGATCTTAGCTATCTCTGTCAAAACTCAACCGATTTTGAATCGGAATACCATTTAATTCAATAATTTTCATTTATATCGACTCTGCATCAAAATAATCTTGATTTCGTCAATTTAAAATTTTTTCATTTATTTTTTGTTTTTGCATTTTCTGGCGTTTCTAGAGGTCTTAGACGATTTTAGACGTTATTTTCGAATCCTCACATTTCGGGCCTTGATCTTAGCTATCTCTGTCAAAACTCAACCGATTTTGAATCGGAATACCATTTAATTCAATAATTTTCATTTATATCGACTCTGCATCAAAATAATCTTGATTTCGTCAATTTAAAATTTTTTCATTTATTTTTTGTTTTTGCATTTTCTGGCGTTTCTAGAGGTCTTAGAGGATTTTAGACGTTATTTTCGAATCCTCACATTTCGGGCCTTGATCTTAGCTATCTCTGTCAAAACTCAACCGATTTTGAATCGGAATACCATTTAATTCAATAATTTTCATTTATATCGACTCTGCATCAAAATAATCTTGATTTCGTCAATTTAAAATTTTTTCATTTATTTTTTGTTTTTGCATTTTCTGGCGTTTCTAGAGGTCTTAGACGATTTTAGACGTTATTTTCGAATCCTCACATTTCGGGCCTTGATCTTAGCTATCTCTGTCAAAACTCAACCGATTTTGAATCGGAATACCATTTAATTCAATAATTTTCATTTATATCGACTCTGCATCAAAATAATCTTGATTTCGTCAATTTAAAATTTTTTCATTTATTTTTTGTTTTTGCATTTTCTGGCGTTTCTAGAGGTCTTAGACGATTTTAGACGTTATTTTCGAATCCTCACATTTCGGGCCTTGATCTTAGCTATCTCTGTCAAAACTCAACCGATTTTGAATCGGAATACCATTTAATTCAATAATTTTCATTTATATCGACTCTGCATCAAAATAATCTTGATTTCGTCAATTTAAAATTTTTTCATTTATTTTTTGTTTTTGCATTTTCTGGCGTTTCTAGAGGTCTTAGAGGATTTTAGACGTTATTTTCGAATCCTCACATTTCAGGCCTTGATCTTAGCTATCTCTGTCAAAACTCAACCGATTTTGAATCGGAATACCATTTAATTCAATAATTTTCATTTATATCGACTCTGCATCAAAATAATCTTGATTTCGTCAATTTAAAATTTTTTCATTTATTTTTTGTTTTTGCATTTTCTGGCGTTTCTAGAGGTCTTAGAGGATTTTAGACGTTATTTTCGAATCCTCACATTTCGGGCCTTGATCTTAGCTATCTCTGTCAAAACTCAACCGATTTTGAATCGGAATACCATTTAATTCAATAATTTTCATTTATATCGACTCTGCATCAAAATAATCTTGATTTCGTCAATTTAAAATTTTTTCATTTATTTTTTGTTTTTGCATTTTCTGGCGTTTCTAGAGGTCTTAGACGATTTTAGACGTTATTTTCGAATCCTCACATTTCGGGCCTTGATCTTAGCTATCTCTGTCAAAACTCAACCGATTTTGAATCGGAATACCATTTAATTCAATAATTTTCATTTATATCGACTCTGCATCAAAATAATCTTGATTTCGTCAATTTAAAATTTTTTCATTTATTTTTTGTTTTTGCATTTTCTGGCGTTTCTAGGGGTCTTAGACGATTTTAGACGTTATTTTCGAATCCTCACATTTCAGGCCTTGATCTTAGCTATTTCTGTCAAAACTCAACCGATTTTGAATCAGAATACCGTTTAATTCAATAATTTTCATTTATATCGACTCTGCATCAAAATAATCTTGATTTCGTCAATCTAAAATTTTTTCATTTATTTTTTGTTTTTGCATTTTCTGGCGTTTCTAGAGGTCTTAGACGATTTTAGACGTTATTTTCGAATCCTCACATTTCGGGCCTTGATCTTAGCTATCTCTGTCAAAACTCAACCGATTTTGAATCGGAATACCATTTAATTCAATAATTTTCATTTATATCGACTCTGCATCAAAATAATCTTGATTTCGTCAATTTAAAATTTTTTTATTTATTTTTTGTTTTTGCATTTTCTGGCGTTTCTAGAGGTCTTAGACGATTTTAGACGTTATTTTCGAATCCTCACATTTCGGGCCTTGATCTTAGCTATCTCTGTCAAAACTCAACCGATTTTGAATCGGAATACCATTTAATTCAATAATTTTCATTTATATCGACTCTGCATCAAAATAATCTTGATTTCGTCAATTTAAAATTTTTTCATTTATTTTTTGTTTTTGCATTTTCTGGCGTTTCTAGAGGTCTTAGAGGATTTTAGACGTTATTTTCGAATCCTCACATTTCGGGCCTTGATCTTAGCTATCTCTGTCAAAACTCAACCGATTTTGAATCGGAATACCATTTAATTCAATAATTTTCATTTATATCGACTCTGCATCAAAATAATCTTGATTTCGTCAATTTAAAATTTTTTCATTTATTTTTTGTTTTTGCATTTTCTGGCGTTTCTAGAGGTCTTAGAGGATTTTAGACGTTATTTTCGAATCCTCACATTTCGGGCCTTGATCTTAGCTATCTCTGTCGAAACTCAACCGATTTTGAATCGGAATACCATTTAATTCAATAATTTTCATTTATATCGACTCTGCATCAAAATAATCTTGATTTCGTCAATTTAAAATTTTTTCATTTATTTTTTGTTTTTGCATTTTCTGGCGTTTCTAGAGGTCTTAGAGGATTTTAGAAGTTATTTTCGAATCCTCACATTTCGGGCCTTGATCTTAGCTATCTCTGTCAAAACTCAACCGATTTTGAATCGGAATACCATTTAATTCAATAATTTTCATTTATATCGACTCTGCATCAAAATAATCTTGATTTCGTCAATTTAAAATTTTTTCATTTATTTTTTGTTTTTGCATTTTCTGGCGTTTCTAGAGGTCTTAGACGATTTTAGACGTTATTTTCGAATCCTCACATTTCAGGCCTTGATCTTAGCTATCTCTGTCAAAACTCAACCGATTTTGAATCAGAATACCATTTAATTCAATAATTTTCATTTATATCGACTCTGCATCAAAATAATCTTGATTTCGTCAATTTAAAATTTTTTCATTTATTTTTTGTTTTTGCATTTTCTGGCGTTTCTAGAGGTCTTAGAGGATTTTAGACGTTATTTTCGAATCCTCACATTTCGGGCCTTGATCTTAGCTATCTCTGTCAAAACTCAACCGATTTTGAATCGGAATACCATTTAATTCAATAATTTTCATTTATATCGACTCTGCATCAAAATAATCTTGATTTCGTCAATTTAAAATTTTTTCATTTATTTTTTGTTTTTGCATTTTCTGGCGTTTCTAGAGGTCTTAGAGGATTTTAGACGTTATTTTCGAATCCTCACATTTCGGGCCTTGATCTTAGCTATCTCTGTCAAAACTCAACCGATTTTGAATCGGAATACCATTTAATTCAATAATTTTCATTTATATCGACTCTGCATCAAAATAATCTTGATTTCGTCAATTTAAAATTTTTTCATTTATTTTTTGTTTTTGCATTTTCTGGCGTTTCTAGAGGTCTTAGAGGATTTTAGACGTTATTTTCGAATCCTCACATTTCGGGCCTTGATCTTAGCTATCTCTGTCAAAACTCAACCGATTTTGAATCGGAATACCATTTAATTCAATAATTTTCATTTATATCGACTCTGCATCAAAATAATCTTGATTTCGTCAATTTAAAATGTTTTCATTTATTTTTTGTTTTTGCATTTTCTGGCGTTTCTAGAGGTCTTAGAGGATTTTAGACGTTATTTTCGAATCCTCACATTTCGGGCCTTGATCTTAGCTATCTCTGTCAAAACTCAACCGATTTTGAATCGGAATACCATTTAATTCAATAATTTTCATTTATATCGACTCTGCATCAAAATAATCTTGATTTCGTCAATTTAAAATTTTTTCATTTATTTTTTGTTTTTGCATTTTCTGGCGTTTCTAGAGGTCTTAGAGGATTTTAGACGTTATTTTCGAATCCTCACATTTCGGGCCTTGATCTTAGCTATCTCTGTCAAAACTCAACCGATTTTGAATCGGAATACCATTTAATTCAATAATTTTCATTTATATCGACTCTGCATCAAAATAATCTTGATTTCGTCAATTTAAAATTTTTTTCATTTATTTTTTGTTTTTGCATTTTCTGGCGTTTCTAGAGGTCTTAGACGATTTTAGACGTTATTTTCGAATCCTCACATTTCGGGCCTTGATCTTAGCTATCTCTGTCAAAACTCAACCGATTTTGAATCGGAATACCATTTAATTCAATAATTTTCATTTATATCGACTCTGCATCAAAATAATCTTGATTTCGTCAATTTAAAATTTTTTCATTTATTTTTTGTTTTTGCATTTTCTGGCGTTTCTAGAGGTCTTAGAGGATTTTAGACGTTATTTTCGAATCCTCACATTTCGGGCCTTGATCTTAGCTATCTCTGTCAAAACTCAACCGATTTTGAATCGGAATACCATTTAATTCAATAATTTTCATTTATATCGACTCTGCATCAAAATAATCTTGATTTCGTCAATTTAAAATTTTTTCATTTATTTTTTGTTTTTGCATTTTCTGGCGTTTCTAGAGGTCTTAGACGATTTTAGACGTTATTTTCGAATCCTCACATTTCAGGCCTTGATCTTAGCTATCTCTGTCAAAACTCAACCGATTTTGAATCGGAATACCATTTAATTCAATAATTTTTATTTATATCGACTCTGCATCAAAATAATCTTGATTTCGTCAATTTAAAATTTTTTCATTTATTTTTTGTTTTTGCATTTTCTGGCGTTTCTAGAGGTCTTAGAGGATTTTAGACGTTATTTTCGAATCCTCACATTTCGGGCCTTGATCTTAGCTATCTCTGTCAAAACTCAACCGATTTTGAATCGGAATACCATTTAATTCAATAATTTTCATTTATATCGACTCTGCATCAAAATAATCTTGATTTCGTCAATTTAAAATGTTTTCATTTATTTTTTGTTTTTGCATTTTCTGGCGTTTCTAGAGGTCTTAGACGATTTTAGACGTTATTTTCGAATCCTCACATTTCGGGCCTTGATCTTAGCTATCTCTGTCAAAACTCAACCGATTTTGAATCGGAATACCATTTAATTCAATAATTTTCATTTATATCGACTCTGCATCAAAAAAAAATTCTTGATTTCGTCAATTTAAAATTTTTTCATTTATTTTTTGTTTTTGTATTTTCTGGCGTTTCTAGAGGTCTTAGAGGATTTTAGACGTTATTTTCGAATCCTCACATTTCGGGCCTTGATCTTAGCTATCTCTGTCAAAACTCAACCGATTTTGAATCGGAATACCATTTAATTCAATAATTTTCATTTATATCGACTCTGCATCAAAATAATCTTGATTTCGTCAATTTAAAATTTTTTCATTTATTTTTTGTTTTTGCATTTTCTGGCGTTTCTAGAGGTCTTAGAGGATTTTAGACGTTATTTTCGAATCCTCACATTTCGGGCCTTGATCTTAGCTATCTCTGTCAAAACTCAACCGATTTTGAATCGGAATACCATTTAATTCAATAATTTTCATTTATATCGACTCTGCATCAAAAAATAATCTTGATTTCGTCAATTTAAAATTTTTTCATTTATTTTTTGTTTTTGCATTTTCTGGCGTTTCTAGAGGTCTTAGAGGATTTTAGACGTTATTTTCGAATCCTCACATTTCGGGCCTTGATCTTAGCTATCTCTGTCAAACTCAACCGATTTTGAATCGGAATACCATTTATTCATAATTTTCATTTATATCGACTCTGTAAAAATTTTTTTTTAAAATTTTTTTTTTTTGTTTTTGTTTTTGGTTTTGGGTCTTAGAGGTTTTAGACGATTTTGAATCCTCACATTTCGGGCCTTGATCTTAGCTATCTCTGTCAAAACTCAACCGATTTTGAATCGGAATACCATTTAATTCAATAATTTTCATTTATATCGACTCTGCATCAAAATAATCTTGATTTCGTCAATTTAAAATTT
This sequence comes from Drosophila cardini, assembly GCA_018903735.1. Taxonomy (NCBI): domain Eukaryota; kingdom Metazoa; phylum Arthropoda; class Insecta; order Diptera; family Drosophilidae; genus Drosophila; species Drosophila cardini. Next base: position 49,969 of record JAEIGM010000220.1, read on the forward strand.
TTTCATTTATTTTTTGTTTTTGCATTTTCTGGCGTTTCTAGAGGTCTTAGAGGATTTTAGACGTTATTTTCGAATCCTCACATTTCGGGCCTTGATCTTAGCTATCTCTGTCAAAACTCAACCGATTTTGAATCGGAATACCATTTAATTCAATAATTTTCATTTATATCGACTCTGCATCAAAATAATCTTGATTTCGTCAATTTAAAATTTTTTCATTTATTTTTTGTTTTTGCATTTTCTGGCGTTTCTAGAGGTCTTAGACGATTTTAGACGTTATTTTCGAATCCTCACATTTCGGGCCTTGATCTTAGCTATCTCTGTCAAAACTCAACCGATTTTGAATCGGAATACCATTTAATTCAATAATTTTCATTTATATCGACTCTGCATCAAAATAATCTTGATTTCGTCAATTTAAAATTTTTTCATTTATTTTTTGTTTTTGCATTTTCTGGCGTTTCTAGAGGTCTTAGACGATTTTAGACGTTATTTTCGAATCCTCACATTTCGGGCCTTGATCTTAGCTATCTCTGTCAAAACTCAACCGATTTTGAATCGGAATACCATTTAATTCAATAATTTTCATTTATATCGACTCTGCATCAAAATAATCTTGATTTCGTCAATTTAAAATTTTTTCATTTATTTTTTGTTTTTGCATTTTCTGGCGTTTCTAGAGGTCTTAGACGATTTTAGACGTTATTTTCGAATCCTCACATTTCAGGCCTTGATCTTAGCTATCTCTGTCAAAACTCAACCGATTTTGAATCGGAATACCATTTAATTCAATAATTTTCATTTATATCGACTCTGCATCAAAATAATCTTGATTTCGTCAATTTAAAATTTTTTCATTTATTTTTTGTTTTTGCATTTTCTGGCGTTTCTAGAGGTCTTAGAGGATTTTAGACGTTATTTTCGAATCCTCACATTTCGGGCCTTGATCTTAGCTATCTCTGTCAAAACTCAACCGATTTTGAATCGGAATACCATTTAATTCAATAATTTTCATTTATATCGACTCTGCATCAAAATAATCTTGATTTCGTCAATTTAAAATGTTTTCATTTATTTTTTGTTTTTGCATTTTCTGGCGTTTCTAGAGGTCTTAGAGGATTTTAGACGTTATTTTCGAATCCTCACATTTCGGGCCTTGATCTTAGCTATCTCTGTCAAAACTCAACCGATTTTGAATCGGAATACCATTTAATTCAATAATTTTCATTTATATCGACTCTGCATCAAAATAATCTTGATTTCGTCAATTTAAAATTTTTTCATTTATTTTTTGTTTTTGCATTTTCTGGCGTTTCTAGAGGTCTTAGAGGATTTTAGACGTTATTTTCGAATCCTCACATTTCGGGCCTTGATCTTAGCTATCTCTGTCAAAACTCAACCGATTTTGAATCGGAATACCATTTAATTCAATAATTTTCATTTATATCGACTCTGCATCAAAATAATCTTGATTTCGTCAATTTAAAATTTTTTCATTTATTTTTTGTTTTTGCATTTTCTGGCGTTTCTAGAGGTCTTAGAGGATTTTAGACGTTATTTTCGAATCCTCACATTTCGGGCCTTGATCTTAGCTATCTCTGTCAAAACTCAACCGATTTTGAATCGGAATACCATTTAATTCAATAATTTTCATTTATATCGACTCTGCATCAAAATAATCTTGATTTCGTCAATTTAAAATTTTTTCATTTATTTTTTGTTTTTGCATTTTCTGGCGTTTCTAGAGGTCTTAGACGATTTTAGACGTTATTTTCGAATCCTCACATTTCGGGCCTTGATCTTAGCTATCTCTGTCAAAACTCAACCGATTTTGAATCGGAATACCATTTAATTCAATAATTTTCATTTATATCGACTCTGCATCAAAATAATCTTGATTTCGTCAATTTAAAATTTTTTCATTTATTTTTTGTTTTTGCATTTTCTGGCGTTTCTAGAGGTCTTAGACGATTTTAGACGTTATTTTCGAATCCTCACATTTCGGGCCTTGATCTTAGCTATCTCTGTCAAAACTCAACCGATTTTGAATCGGAATACCATTTAATTCAATAATTTTCATTTATATCGACTCTGCATCAAAATAATCTTGATTTCGTCAATTTAAAATTTTTTCATTTATTTTTTGTTTTTGCATTTTCTGGCGTTTCTAGAGGTCTTAGAGGATTTTAGACGTTATTTTCGAATCCTCACATTTCGGGCCTTGATCTTAGCTATCTCTGTCAAAACTCAACCGATTTTGAATCGGAATACCATTTAATTCAATAATTTTCATTTATATCGACTCTGCATCAAAATAATCTTGATTTCGTCAATTTAAAATTTTTTCATTTATTTTTTGTTTTTGCATTTTCTGGCGTTTCTAGAGGTCTTAGACGATTTTAGACGTTATTTTCGAATCCTCACATTTCGGGCCTTGATCTTAGCTATCTCTGTCAAAACTCAACCGATTTTGAATCGGAATACCATTTAATTCAATAATTTTCATTTATATCGACTCTGCATCAAAATAATCTTGATTTCGTCAATTTAAAATTTTTTCATTTATTTTTTTGTTTTTGCATTTTCTGGCGTTTCTAGAGGTCTTAGAGGATTTTAGACGTTATTTTCGAATCCTCACATTTCGGGCCTTGATCTTAGCTATCTCTGTCAAAACTCAACCGATTTTGAATCGGAATACCATTTAATTCAATAATTTTCATTTATATCGACTCTGCATCAAAATAATCTTGATTTCGTCAATTTAAAATTTTTTCATTTATTTTTTGTTTTTGCATTTTCTGGCGTTTCTAGAGGTCTTAGAGGATTTTAGACGTTATTTTCGAATCCTCACATTTCGGGCCTTGATCTTAGCTATCTCTGTCAAAACTCAACCGATTTTGAATCGGAATACCATTTAATTCAATAATTTTCATTTATATCGACTCTGCATCAAAATAATCTTGATTTCGTCAATTTAAAATTTTTTCATTTATTTTTTGTTTTTGCATTTTCTGGCGTTTCTAGAGGTCTTAGAGGATTTTAGACGTTATTTTCGAATCCTCACATTTCGGGCCTTGATCTTAGCTATCTCTGTCAAAACTCAACCGATTTTGAATCGGAATACCATTTAATTCAATAATTTTCATTTATATCGACTCTGCATCAAAATAATCTTGATTTCGTCAATTTAAAAATTTTTTCATTTATTTTTTGTTTTTGCATTTTCTGGCGTTTCTAGAGGTCTTAGAGGATTTTAGACGTTATTTTCGAATCCTCACATTTCGGGCCTTGATCTTAGCTATCTCTGTCAAAACTCAACCGATTTTGAATCGGAATACCATTTAATTCAATAATTTTCATTTATATCGACTCTGCATCAAAATAATCTTGATTTCGTCAATTTAAAATTTTTTCATTTATTTTTTGTTTTTGCATTTTCTGGCGTTTCTAGAGGTCTTAGAGGATTTTAGACGTTATTTTCGAATCCTCACATTTCGGGCCTTGATCTTAGCTATCTCTGTCAAAACTCAACCGATTTTGAATCGGAATACCATTTAATTCAATAATTTTCATTTATATCGACTCTGCATCAAAATAATCTTGATTTCGTCAATTTAAAATTTTTTCATTTATTTTTTGTTTTTGCATTTTTCTGGCGTTTCTAGAGGTCTTAGAGGATTTTAGACGTTATTTTCGAATCCTCACATTTCGGGCCTTGATCTTAGCTATCTCTGTCAAAACTCAACCGATTTTGAATCGGAATACCATTTAATTCAATAATTTTCATTTATATCGACTCTGCATCAAAATAATCTTGATTTCGTCAATTTAAAATTTTTTCATTTATTTTTTGTTTTTGCATTTTCTGGCGTTTCTAGAGGTCTTAGAGGATTTTAGACGTTATTTTCGAATCCTCACATTTCGGGCCTTGATCTTAGCTATCTCTGTCAAAACTCAACCGATTTTGAATCGGAATACCATTTAATTCAATAATTTTCATTTATATCGACTCTGCATCAAAATAATCTTGATTTCGTCAATTTAAAATTTTTTCATTTATTTTTTGTTTTTGCATTTTCTGGCGTTTCTAGAGGTCTTAGAGGATTTTAGACGTTATTTTCGAATCCTCACATTTCGGGCCTTGATCTTAGCTATCTCTGTCAAAACTCAACCGATTTTGAATCGGAATACCATTTAATTCAATAATTTTCATTTATATCGACTCTGCATCAAAATAATCTTGATTTCGTCAATTTAAAATTTTTTCATTTATTTTTTGTTTTTGCATTTTCTGGCGTTTCTAGAGGTCTTAGAGGATTTTAGACGTTATTTTCGAATCCTCATTTCGGGCCTTGATCTTAGCTATCTCTGTCAAAACTCAACCGATTTTGAATCGGAATACCATTTAATTCAATAATTTTCATTTATATCGACTCTGCATCAAAATAATCTTGATTTCGTCAATTTAAAATTTTTTTTATTTTATTTTTTTTTTTTTTTCTTTTTTATTTTTTTTTTTTGTTATTTTCTGGCGTTTCTAGAGGTCTTAGAGGATTTTAGACGTTATTTTCGAATCCTCACATTTCGGGCCTTGATCTTAGCTATCTCTGTCAAAACTCAACCGATTTTGAATCGGAATACCATTTAATTCAATAATTTTCATTTATATCGACTCTGCATCAAAATAATCTTGATTTCGTCAATTTAAAATTTTTTCATTTATTTTTTGTTTTTGCATTTTCTGGCGTTTCTAGAGGTCTTAGAGGATTTTTAGACGTTATTTTCGAATCCTCACATTTCGGGCCTTGATCTTAGCTATCTCTGTCAAAACTCAACCGATTTTGAATCGGAATACCATTTAATTCAATAATTTTCATTTATATCGACTCTGCATCAAAATAATCTTGATTTCGTCAATTTAAAATTTTTTCATTTATTTTTTGTTTTTGCATTTTCTGGCGTTTCTAGAGGTCTTAGAGGATTTTAGACGTTATTTTCGAATCCTCATTTCGGGCCTTGATCTTAGCTATCTCTGTCAAAACTCAACCGATTTTGAATCGGAATACCATTTAATTCAATAATTTTCATTTATATCGACTCTGCATCAAAATAATCTTGATTTCGTCAATTTAAAATTTTTTTCATTTTTTTGTTTTTGCATTTTCTGGCGTTTCTAGAGGTCTTAGAGGATTTTAGACGTTATTTTCGAATCCTCACATTTCGGGCCTTGATCTTAGCTATCTCTGTCAAAACTCAACCGATTTTGAATCGGAATACCATTTAATTCAATAATTTTCATTTATATCGACTCTGCATCAAAATAATCTTGATTTCGTCAATTTAAAATTTTTTCATTTATTTTTTGTTTTTGCATTTTCTGGCGTTTCTAGAGGTCTTAGAGGATTTTTAGACGTTATTTTCGAATCCTCACATTTCCGGGCCTTGATCTTAGCTATCTCTGTCAAAACTCAACCGATTTTGAATCGGAATACCATTTAATTCAATAATTTTCATTTATATCGACTCTGCATCAAAATAATCTTGATTTCGTCAATTTAAAATTTTTTCATTTATTTTTTTGTTTTTGCATTTTCTGGCGTTTCTAGAGGTCTTAGAGGATTTTAGACGTTATTTTCGAATCCTCACATTTCGGGCCTTGATCTTAGCTATCTCTGTCAAAACTCAACCGATTTTGAATCGGAATACCATTTAATTCAATAATTTTCATTTATATCGACTCTGCATCAAAATAATCTTGATTTCGTCAATTTAAAAATTTTTTTCATTTATTTTTTTGTTTTTTGCATTTTCTGGCGTTTCTAGAGGTCTTAGAGGATTTTAGACGTTAT
>JAEIGM010000701.1:0-12652 GCA_018903735.1 Drosophila cardini
TCAAATCTTTGCAACTCCCCTTACCGCCCCCGGAGATTTTAAAAAACTATTTTCACATCACCATAACTTGAAAACGACTAGAGCTAGGGAGACCAAAACAACACATAATGTGTATGGTACCTATCTTACTATCCATACAAATCGGCCGAAAATTCGTGATTTTTTATGGAGACATGAAGTTTTAGTTGAGCGACTGTAACCAAACTAACACATTATGTGTATGGTACCTATCTAACTATCCTCACTAAATTTGGTCTGGATCGGACAACTATAGCCTGTAGCTCCCATAGGACAAATGGGCTGAAAATTGGCGATTTGTATGAAGACATGAAGTTTTAGTTGAGCGACTGTAACCAAACTAGCACATTATAAGAACTATCCTCACCAAGTTTGGTCCGGATCGGACAACTAAAGCCTATAGCTCCCATAGGACAAATCGGTCGAAAATGTGTGATTTTCATGGAGACACGAAGTTTTAGTTGTGCGATTGCAACCAAACTAACACATTATTTGTATGTTACCATTGTAACTATCCTCTCCAAGTTTGGTCTGGATCGGGCAACTATAGCCCTATAGCTCCCATTGGACAAATCGTTCGAAAATTACTTATTTGTATGGTAAAACGCACACTAGCATTAGTACAAAAGCTCACTCTTCATCACAGAGCTTTCGTGCAGAGTTGCACCCGACCGCTCCCCACGCTCCCGACGAGAGGGCGCTGCCAGCCTCCCTATCTCCTATCGATACTTATCGACTACAAAATCCCTTAATTCAAATTATACTTCAATTCAAAAAACTTAATTCTACCAAATGTTCTTAATGATAACATTTTCTTAAAACTACAAACTGTTCTTAATGCTAACAATTCTTCTTATTGCTACAAAAAATGTAAGACGGGGTCTGGATCCCGCCTTACTATTGTTATTGTTATTGTTATTGTTATTGTTATTGTTATTGTTATTGTTATTGTTATTGTTATTGTTATTGTTATTGTTATTGTTATTGTTATTGTTATTGTTATTGTTATTGTTATTGTTATTGTTATTGTTATTGTTATTGTTATTGTTATTGTTATTGTTATTGTTATTGTTATTGTTATTGTTATTGTTATTGTTATTGTTATTGTTATTGTTATTGTTATTGTTATTGTTATTGTTATTGTTATTGTTATTGTTATTGTTATTGTTATTGTTATTGTTATTGTTATTGTTATTGTTATTGTTATTGTTATTGTTATTGTTATTGTTATTGTTATTGTTATTGTTATTGTTATTGTTATTGTTATTGTTATTGTTATTGTTATTGTTATTGTTATTGTTATTGTTATTGTTATTGTTATTGTTATTGTTATTGTTATTGTTATTGTTATTGTTATTGTTATTGTTATTGTTATTGTTATTGTTATTGTTATTGTTATTGTTATTGACTTGTTATTGTTATTGTTATTGTTATTGTTATTGTTATTGTTATTGTTATTGTTATTGTTATTGTTATTGTTATTGTTATTGTTATTGTTATTGTTATTGTTATTGTTATTGTTATTGTTATTGTTATTGTTATTGTTATTGTTATTGTTATTGTTATTGTTATTGTTATTGTTATTGTTATTGTTATTGTTATTGTTATTGTTATTGTTATTGTTATTGTTATTGTTATTGTTATTGTTATTGTTAATTGTTATTGTTATTGTTATTGTTATTGTTATTGTAATTGTTATTGTAATTGGCCTTATTGTTATTGTTATATTCTTGATCAGCATCAACAGCCGAGACGATATAGCGATTTCCGTCTGTCCGTCTGTCTGTCTGTCCGTCCGTCTGTATGATCACCTGGATCTTTGAAACTACAAGAGCTAGAGCCACCGAGGTTGGAATGAAAGTCCGTCTTCCTCGCGAGCAGATCAAGTTTATTTCAAATCTTTGCAACTCCCCTTACCGCCCCCGGAGATTTTAAAAAACTATTTTCACATCACCATAACTTGAAAACGACTAGAGCTAGGGAGACCAAATTAACACATAATGTGTATGGTACCTATCTTACTATCCTACAAATCGGCCGAAAATTCGTGATTTTTATGGAGACATGAAGTTTTAGTTGAGCGACTGTAACCAAACTAACACATTATGTGTATGGTACCTATCTAACTATCCTCACTAAATTTGGTCTGGATCGGACAACTATAGCCTGTAGCTCCCATAGGACAAATGGGCTGAAAATTGGCGATTTGTATGAAGACATGAAGTTTTAGTTGAGCGACTGTAACCAAACTAGCACATTATAAGAACTATCCTCACCAAGTTTGGTCCGGATCGGACAACTAAAGCCTATAGCTCCCATAGGACAAATTGGTCGAAAATGTGTGATTTTCATGGAGACACGAAGTTTTAGTTGTGCGATTGCAACCAAACTAACACATTATTTGTATGTTACCATTGTAACTATCCTCTCCAAGTTTGGTCTGGATCGGGCAACTATAGCCTATAGCTCCCATTGGACAAATCGTTCGAAAATTACTTATTTGTATGGTAAAACGCACACTAGCATTAGTACAAAAAGCTCACTCTTCATCACAGAGCTTTCGTGCAGAGTTGCACCCGACCGCTCCCCACGCTCCCGACAGAAGGGCGCTGCCAGCCCCTATCTCCTATCGATACTTATCGACTACAAAATCCCTTAATTCAAATTATACTTCAATTCAAAAACTTAATTCTACCAAATGTTCTTAATGATAACATTTTCTTAAAACTACAAACTGTTCTTAATGCTAACAATTCTTCTTATTGCTACAAAAAATGTAAGACGGGGTCTGGATCCCGCCTTACTATTGTTATTGTTATTGTTATTGTTATTGTTATTGTTATTGTTATTGTTATTGTTATTGTTATTGTTATTGTTATTGTTATTGTTATTGTTATTGTTATTGTTATTGTTATTGTTAATGTTAATGTTAATGTTAATGTTATTGTTATTGTTATTGTTATTGTTATGTTATTGTTATTGTTTTTGTTATTGTTATTGTTATTGTTATTGTTATTGTTATTGTTATTGTTATTGTTATTGTTATTGTTATTGTTATTGTTATTGTTATTGTTATTGTTATTGTTATTGTTATTGTTATTGTTATTGTTATTGTTATTGTTATTGTTATTGTTATTGTTATTGTTATTGTTATTGTTATTGTTATTGTATTGTTATTGTTATTGTTATTGTTATTGTTATTGTTATTGTTATTGTTATTGTTATTGTTATTGTTATTGTTATTGTTATTGTTATTGTTATTGTTATTGGACCCCGTACTCTTAAAAAGGAAAAGGGGTTTATTGATTGTGTTTGAAGCGGTTTGTGCGTAACAGGCCTTAAACTTGTTTATATTCTTGATCAGCATCAACAGCCGAGACGATATAGCGATTTCCGTCTGTCCGTCTGTCTGTCTGTCCGTCCGTCTGTATGATCACCTGGATCTTTGAAACTACAAGAGCTAGAGCCACCGAGGTTGGAATGAAAGTCCGTCTTCCTCGCGAGCAGATCAAGTTTATTTCAAATCTTTGCAACGCCCCTTACCGCCCCCGGAGATTTTAAAAAACTATTTTCACATCACCGTAACTTGAAAACGACTAGAGCTAGGGAGACCAAATTAACACATAATGTGTATGGTACCTATCTTACTATCCATACAAATCGGCCGAAAATTCGTGATTTTTATGGAGACATGAAGTTTTAGTTGGGCGACTGTAACCAAACTAACACATTATGTGTATGGTACCTATCTAACTATCCTCACTAAATTTGGTCCGGATCGGACAACTATAGCCTATAGCTCCCATAGGACAAATCGGCTGAAAATTGGCGATTTGTATGAAGACATGAAGTTTTAGTTGAGCGACTGTAACCAAACTAGCACATTATAAGAACTATCCTCACCAAGTTTGGTCCGGATCGGACAACTAAAGCCTATAGCTCCCATAGGACAAATCGGTCGAAAATGTGTGATTTTCATGGAGACACGAAGTTTTAGTTGTGCGATTGCAACCAAACTAACACATTATTTGTATGTTACCATTGTAACTATCCTCTCCAAGTTTGGTCTGGATCGGGCAACTATAGCCTATAGCTCCCATTGGACAAATCGTTCGAAAATTACTTATTTGTATGGTAAAACGCACACTAGCATTAGTACAAAAGCTCACTCTTCATCACAGAGCTTTCGTGCAGAGTTGCACCCGACCGCTCCCCACGCTCCCGACAGAGGGCGCTGCCAGCCCTCCCTATCTCCTATCGATACTTATCGACTACAAAATCCCTTAATTCAAATTATACTTCAATTCAAAAACTTAATTCTACCAAATGTTCTTAATGATAACATTTTCTTAAAACTACAAACTGTTCTTAATGCTAACAATTCTTCTTATTGCTACAAAAAATGTAAGACGGGGTCTGGATCCCGCCTTACTATTGTTATTGTTATTGTTATTGTTATTGTTATTGTTATTGTTATTGTTATTGTTATTGTTATTGTTATTGTTATTGTTATTGTTATTGTTATTGTTATTGTTATTGTTATTGTTATTGTTATTGTTATTGTTATTGTTATTGTTATTGTTATTGTTATTGTTAAATTGTAATTGGGATTGTTATTGTTATTGTTATTGTTATTGTTGTTGTAACTGGCCATAAATTGTTATTATTATTGATTAGCATCAATTGTTATTGTTATTGTTAGTGATTGTTATTGTTATTGTTATTGTTATTGTTATTGTTATTGTTATTGTTATTGTTTTTTGTTATTGCTATTGTTATTGTTACTGTTATTGTTAATGTTATTGTTATTGTTATTGTTATTGTTATTGTTATTGTTATTGTTATTGTTATTGTTATTCCGTTATTGTTATTGTTATTGTTATTGTTATTGTTCGTTATTGTTATTGTTATTGTTATTGTTATTGTTATTGTTATTGTTATTGTTATTGTTATTGTTACTTGTTATTGTTATTGTTATTGTTATTGTTATTGTTATTGTTATTGTTATTGTTATTGTTATTGTTATTGTTATTGTTATTATTGTTATTGTTATTGTTATTGTTATTGTTATTGTTATTGTTATTGTTATTGTTATTGTTATTGTTATTGTTATTGTTATTGTTATTGTTATTGTTATTGTTATTGTTTTATTGTTATTTGTTATATGTTATTGTTATTGTTATTGTTATTGTTATTGTTATTGTTATTGTTATTGTTATTGTTATTGTTACCATGTTATTGGTACTGTTATCGGACAATTAATGCTTATTGCTCCTATTGGTCAAATTTGTTATTGTTATTGTTATTGTTATTGTTATCATGTTATTGTTATTGTTATTGCTATTGCTTCATAGTTAACTCATTATTTGTATTGTTACCATTGTTATTGTTATTGTTATTGTTATTGTTATTGTTATTGGGTTATTGTTATTGTTATTGGACTTATTGTTAAATTGTTATTGTGTAATTGTGCGTTAAAGGCCCACTAAAGTTTTTAGTACCCCTACTCTAAAAAGAAAAGGGGCTATTAGCTTTATCAGAGAGCGAAATGTTCGTAACAGGCAGAGTTGCACCTGACCGCTCCCCACGCTCCCGACTGAGTGCGCTGTCCGTCTGTCCGTCCTGTATGATCACTAGATCTTTTAACCTATCGATACTTATCGAGCTACCAATTTTGAAAGTCCGTCTGCTTGCGAGCAGATCAAGTTTATTTCAAATTATGGTACTTCAATTCAAAAACTTAATCACTCACCAAGTTTGATCTGGATCGGACAACTATAGCCTATGCTCACATAGGACAAATCGGTCAAAAATAAAAAATTTGTATGAAGACACGTAATGTTAGTTGAGCGATCGCAACCAACCTTTACAGAGAATGTGTGAATAATTATTAAAAGTATCCTCACCAAATTTGGTCCAAATCGGACAACCACAACATATAAAATAAATTAATCAAAAATGCTGAGTTTTATGAATAAATTGTTTGTTTACACTGCTTGCAATAGAATAGAACACAGTTATTGTTATTGTCAGTGATTGTTAGTACTAAACAATTATTATAAAAGATTTTAAGTCTACGTTTTGCTACTGCAACTTCAATAAGGGAGCGTGGTCTAGGTAGTTGAGATGTGCGCTTCGTACGTGTTGGTTAGCCAGGGGCCCTTGTTCGAATCCAGTTAGTGTCAGTTTAATTGCTATTCGTTATTTTTAAATTTTAATTATTTACATAAACTTCAATGCGGAGTGTGGTCTAAGTAGTAAAGATGCCTGATCTAATTCTTCGCACTTGTATGTTAACCCGGGATCACGGGTTCGAGCGCCGTCAGGGACATTTTATTAATTTTTGTTATATAACAAAAAAATATTACATGTAAATGCAGATAGTCGAGCACTTTCAATAGAGGGGCGTGGTGTAGCTGTTAGTGCACTGACGCGTGTGCGTGGGGTCCGAGGTTCGAATCCCGTCAGTGAATTATTTTGATTATTTTTTTTTTTTATTTCAATTCAAATTTAAAATTAAATTTAAATTTAATTTCAAATTGTAAAACACGGCATATTTTTAAAATAAGCCAAGTAAGGAAATTGTGCATTTAATTGTGTATATATTTACATACATTTGTATATAAAAATGTATGTATACAAAATGTGAATCACTCCGTTTTTCTTGTTTTTCGAATGGAAAATGCGCACTTCTGTGAGTACGGGGTCTTTTACAGTCGGCTCGCTCGACTGTAGCCTTTCTTACTTGTTTATATTCATGATCAGCATCAACAGCCGAGACGATATAGCGATCTCCGTCTGTCCGTCTGTCTGTCTGTCCGTCCGTCTGTATGATCACCTGGATCTTTGAAACTACAAGAGCTAGAGCCACCGAGGTTGGAATGAAAGTCCGTCTTCCTCGCGAGCAGATCAAGTTTATTTCAAATCTTTGCAACGCCCCTTACCGCCCCCGGAGATTTTAAAAAACTATTTTCACATCACCGTAACTTGAAAACGACTAGAGCTAGGGAGACCAAATTAACACATTATGTGTATGGTACCTATCTTACTATCCATACTAAATTTGGTCCGGATCGGAAAAAATAAACTATAATTTCTTCAAACAAATCGGCCGAAAATTCGTGATTTGTATGAAGACATAAAGTTTTAGTTGAGCGACTGTAACCAAACTAGCACATTATAAGAACTATCCTCACCAAGTTTGGTCCGGATCGGACAACTAAAGCCTATAGCTCCCATAGGACAAATCGGCTGAAAATTGGCGATTTGTATGAAGACATGAAGTTTTAGTTGAGCGACTGTAACCAAACTAGCACATTATAAGAACTATCCTCACCAAGTTTGGTCCGGATCGGACAACTAAAGCCTATAGCTCCCATAGGACAAATCGGTCGAAAATGTGTGATTTTCATGGAGACACGAAGTTTTAGTTGTGCGATTGCAACCAAACTAACACATTATTTGTATGTTACCATTGTAACTATCCTCTCCAAGTTTGGTCTGGATCGGGCAACTATAGCCTATAGCTCCCATTGGACAAATCGTTCGAAAATTACTTATTTGTATGGTAAAACGCACACTAGCATTAGTACAAAAGCTCACTCTTCATCACAGAGCTTTCGTGCAGAGTTGCACCCGACCGCTCCCCACGCTCCCGACAGAGGGCGCTGCCAGCCTCCCTATCTCCTATCGATACTTATCGACTACAAAATCCCTTAATTCAAATTATACTTCAATTCAAAAACTTAATTCTACCAAATGTTCTTAATGATAACATTTTCTTAAAACTACAAACTGTTCTTAATGCTAACAATTCTTCTTATTGCTACAAAAATGTAAGACGGGGTCTGGATCCCGCCTTACTATTGTTATTGTTATTGTTATTGTTATTGTTATTGTTATTGTTATTGTTATTGTTATTGTTATTGTTATTGTTATTGTTATTGTTATTGTTATTGTTATTGTTATTGTTATTGTTATTGTTATTGTTATTGTTATTGTTATTGTTATTGTTATTGTTATTGTTATTGTTATTGTTATTGTTATTGTTATTGTTATTGTTATTGTTATTGTTATTGTTATTGTTATTGTTATTGTTATTGTTATTGTTATTGTTATTGTTATTGTTATTGTTATTGTTATTGTTATTGTTATTGTTATTGTTATTGTTATTGTTATTGTTATTGTTATTGTTATTGTTATTGTTATTGTTATTGTTATTGTTATTGTTATTGTTATTGTTATTGTTATTGTTATTGTTATTGTTATTGTTATTGTTATTGTTATTGTTATTGTTATTGTTATTGTTATTGTTATTGTTATTGTTATTGTTATTGTTATTGTTATTGTTATTGTTATTGTTATTGTTATTGTTATTGTTATTGTTATTGTTATTGTTATTGTTATTGTTATTGTTATTGTTATTGTTATTGTTATTGTTATTGTTATTGTTATTGTTATTGTTATTGTTATTGTTATTGTTATTGTTATTGTTATTGTTATTGTTATTGTTATTGTTATTGTTATTGTTATTGTTATTGTTATTGTTATTGTTATTGTTATTGTTATTGTTATTGTTATTGTTATTGTTATTGTTATTGTTATTGTTATTGTTATTGTTATTGTTATTGTTATTGTTATTGTTATTGTTATTGTTATTGTTATTGTTATTGTTATTGTTATTGTTATTGTTATTGTTATTGTTATTGTTATTGTTATTGTTATTGTTATTGTTATTGTTATTGTTATTGTTATTGTTTTTTTTTTTTTTTTTTTTTTTTTTTTTTTTTTTTTTTTTTTTTGTTTTTATTTTTTTTTTTTTTTTTTTTTTTTATGTGCGTAACAATCAGAAGGAGGCTTTTCCGACCCCATAAAGTATATATATTCTTGATCAGCATCAACAGCCGAGACGATATAGCGATGTCCGTCTGTCCGTCTGTCCGTCTGTCTGTCTGTCCGTCTGTCCGTCTGTCCGTCTGTCCGTCCGTCTGTATGATCACCTAGATCTTTTAAACTACAAGAGCTAGAGCCACCAAATTTGGGATGAAAGTCCGTCTGCTTCGCGAGCAGATCAAGTTTATTTCAAATCTTTGCCACGCCCCTTACCGCCCCCGCAAATTGTAAAAAACTATTTTCACATCACCATAACTTGAAAACGACTAGAGCTAGGGAGACCAAATTTACACAATATGTGTATGGTACCTATATAACTATCCTCACCAAATTTGGTCCGGATCGGACAACTATAGCCTATAGCTCCCATAGGACAAATCGGCCGAAAATTGGTGATTTGTATGGAGGCATGAAGTTTTAGTAGAGCGACTGTAACCAAACTAGCACATTATGTGTATGGTACCATTGTAACAATCTTCACCAAGTTTGGTCCGGATCGGACAACTATAGCCTATAGCTCCCATAGGACAAATCGGTCGAAAATGGGTAATTTGTATGGAGACATGAAGTTTTAGTTGAGCGATTGCAACCAAACTAACACATTATGTGTATGGTACCATTAAAACTATACTCACCAAGTTTGGTCCGGATCGGACAACTACATCCTATAGCTCCCATAGGACAAATCGGTCGAAAATGGGTGATTTGTATGGAGACATGAAGTTTTAGTTGAGCAATTGCAACCAAACTAACACATTATGTGTATGGAACCATTATAACTATCCTCACCAAGTTTGGTCTGGATCGGGCAACTATAGCCTATAGCTCCCATAGGACAAATCGTTCGAAAACTACTTATTTGTATGGTAAAACGCGCACTAAAATGAGTAAGGGGTCTTTTACAGTCGGCTCGCTCGACTGTAGCCTTTCTTACTTGTTACCTTTGTATGCACATAGAACGCCCTAAAGTGGGCGTGTCAAAAAACAAAAGCAAACTTGTACTGCTTGGGCATTTTATCTTTCGTTTGCGACCACTCGGGCCTTTCTAGCTCTTATAGTCTCTGAGATCCTTTTGTTCACACAGACGGACAGACGGACAGAGGGACGGACGGACAGACGGACAGACGGACATGGCTATATCGACTCGGCTAGTCATGCTGATCAAGAATATATATACATTATGGGGTCTGCCATGTCTCCTTCTCCCTGTTACATCATTCCAACGAATACAATATACCCTTTTACGTCTGTCCGTCTGTCCGTCCGTCCGTCTGTCCGTATGAACACCTGGATCTTTTAAACTACAAAAGCTAGAGCCGCCAAATTTAGAATGAAAGTCCGTCTTTATGTCAGGCAGATCAAGTTTATTTCAAATCTTTGCCACGCCCCTCACCCCCCCGCAAATTGTAAATAACTATGGTCACCTACGAAAAAATTGATGTTTTAAGCGAATATCTCAGTAACTATAGCACTTAGGGAGTACCGTTTTTAGACCCCGTACTCTAAAAAAGAGTATGGGGGGTCTATTAAGTTTGTCTGAAGCGAAATGTGCGTAACAGGCAGAAGGAGGCTTTTCCGACCCCATAAAGTATATATATTCTTGATCAGCATCAACAGCCGAGACGATATAGCGATGTCCGTCTGTCCGTCTGTCCGTCTGTCTGTCTGTCCGTCTGTCCGTCTGTCCGTCTGTCCGTCTGTCCGTCCGTCTGTATGATCACCTAGATCTTTTAAACTACAAGAGCTAGAGCCACCAAATTTGGGATGAAAGTCCGTCTGCTTCGCGAGCAGATCAAGTTTATTTCAAATCATTGCCACGCCCCTTACCGCCCCCGCAAATTGTAAAAAACTATTTTCACATCACCATAACTTGAAAACGACTAGAGCTAGGGAGACCAAA
Source organism: Drosophila cardini (assembly GCA_018903735.1). NCBI lineage: Eukaryota > Metazoa > Arthropoda > Insecta > Diptera > Drosophilidae > Drosophila > Drosophila cardini. Next base: position 10,811 of record JAEIGM010000701.1, read on the forward strand.
TTTACACAATATGTGTATGGTACCTATATAACTATCCTCACCAAATTTGGTCCGGATCGGACAACTATAGCCTATAGCTCCCATAGGACAAATCGGCCGAAAATTGGTGATTTGTATGGAGGCATGAAGTTTTAGTAGAGCGACTGTAACCAAACTAGCACATTATGTGTATGGTACCATTGTAACAATCTTCACCAAGTTTGGTCCGGATCGGACAACTATAGCCTATAGCTCCCATAGGACAAATCGGTCGAAAATGGGTAATTTGTATGGAGACATGAAGTTTTAGTTGAGCGATTGCAACCAAACTAACACATTATGTGTATGGTACCATTAAAACTATACTCACCAAGTTTGGTCCGGATCGGACAACTACATCCTATAGCTCCCATAGGACAAATCGGTCGAAAATGGGTGATTTGTATAGAGACATGAAGTTTTAGTTGAGCAATTGCAACCAAACTAACACATTATGTGTATGGAACCATTATAACTATCCTCACCAAGTTTGGTCTGGATCGGGCAACTATAGCCTATAGCTCCCATAGGACAAATCGTTCGAAAACTACTTATTAGTATGGTAAAACGCGCACTAAAATGAGTACGGGGTCTTTTACAGTCGGCTCGCTCGACTGTAGCCTTTCTTACTTGTTGGTATACAGGTTGCTAGAGACAGCATAAATGCATTGTCATTTTTGGACTGCCACGCCCCGTTTTCCCACACGAATGAACTAATTTTCAAACTTCAATGCCATTTTTAAGGCATTTGCACTTATCGTACGGTATTGTAATTTCAAGTTCGTTTGGAGACAAAGTATCACTAACTATCCTGAAAGTTGCATACAAATCGGACAATAAACAAAAGAGCTAGACACGTAACAAAATTAACAATTGCACGCAATGCCAATGCATGTGTGCAAGCGAGACAGAAGCATATAAACATGTGAGCGAACGTTTTCGCTGCTTGTGTAGCGACAGCGCTGCTCGCGGACGATGCACGCACATGTACGCATACGATAAATCATATATCGATATTCAATACGATAGAAATTATAATTGCGATATGATCTCGAATGCGATATTTGGTCATTATGTCCATATCTATAGCGTATTTGAATTCAGTTGTTGAGAATATCGATATTTGATTTGATGTGATATTTTAATTAATATAGATATCGGCATTTTCTTGGCGATTATCATCCCTATTACAATCTGATGGTTTTGTTTCAAAGTGTTTTATTGCAAATACTATGAGTACGGGGTCTTTTACAGTCGGCTAGCTCGACTGTAGCCTTTCTTACTTGTTTTTGTTTATAATCAATTCTTGCTTCACAGGATTCTAGATATTCTCTACCTAGTAGAATATCATAATTGTCAGAAAAGTTGTGTAAATAAAATAGTTGATTAGAAGGGCAAAGCTTACTAGGTGCAAAAGATACGTAATTTTTTTAATTGAACAATGCCATTTATTGTTTGTACATTTAATTGGCATGGTTTGATGGGAAAATTTAGAAAGTTCTGTTTAATTAGATTGATGGACGAACCTGTGTCAATTACACAGTTAAAATGTTGCCCATTCAATACTAATCTAATGAAGGGATTTGTTCTTCTTGGTCCGAGGCTCCTTGATAAAAATTTTCAGAAGTTTCCATCTTAGAGTGACCACTGGTACTTTCTCGCTGTCTTTTGACTGGAGGATTTGAAGATCTTTGGCTTTGATTTTGGTAATTCATTGGGTTTTGTGATCTAGCTTGATCAAGGTTTTGTTTGAATTCTTTATATAATGTCTGATTATTTTCAGCATTTTCTTTTGGTTTATTACTTTGGTTTGATTTAACGCCA
>JAEIGM010000311.1:0-40249 GCA_018903735.1 Drosophila cardini
GTTGACAGAAGAGCTTGCAGGACTGGACGGGCTATTTTTCAACTACAAGAAATTAGAGCTGATAAAAAATTAGAAATAATATTTCTATCTGCTTGCGAAAGAGAAGCACCTCCAACGCAGTTACAGCTGGTAATGTCCTTAATGAAGAATTCATGGGAAATTTAATTAGTCATGATGAAGGACATAGGGTGCTTAGGATATTCTCGCTCTCATCTCCCTGCTCCCATTGGGAGGAGAAAAAAAAGGTTATGGCCATGATTCGGCAGTTTGGCCTGCCTACTTTATTCATAACCCTGTCAGCTACTGAAACTAGGTGGGTAGAGTTACTCGTGCTGCTTAAGAGGAATGTGGATAGGATCGATATTGATGAAGAAGTAGCCTCCAATTTAGAATTTAGGGAAATGTCACGTCTTATTAGAACAGATTCTGTTACTTGTGCTAGGTACTTTGACTATAGGTATAGGGAGGTTTTGAGGCTCATGAAAAGCCAGGGGGAGTTTTCGGCTCCACTTCTGTGTTTAGGTATTATTGGCGAGTGGAATTTCAACAAAGAGGTTCCCCTCATATCCATGGGATGTTTTGGCTTAAAGATGCTTTAATGTTCTCGTTGTTGCCAATTGTTAGCGATTTCTAATAAAGTTCTAGTCGCTAAATATGGAGCTGATGCCGTTCCGTATGTTACAGTAGTAAGTTTGTATGTTTTCAGTTTATCAGATGGAGAGTCTCTCCAGACTACGTTCTGATGCTTCTGATCATCTTCATCAATGTTTATTTTGTCGGTACATTTTTTTCTTTTATCTGAGGAGACTACAACTTGCCATTTACGAAACTTTAATAATATATCAATTATATCTTTTAATACTCTTGGTCCAGTCCACATGATGTCATTAAGGCTTTTATTAATTGTGAACGCAATTCTCAATTTTGTTGTTAGACTGCTATCCCTTAAAACCGCTTGATGAGGAAGATAATATTTCCCTACTTCATTTGACTCAACCATATGTCCTAACTCCATATATTCTTTCATAAACTGAATGTAAGTTTCTTTAAGTTTATGATTCTTTTGTAATTTTTAGACCCCGTACTCTAAAAAAGAGTATAGGGGTTTATTAAGTTTGTCTGAAGCAAAATGTCCGTAACAGGCAGAAGGAGGCTTTTCCGACCCCATAAAGTATATATATTCTAGATCAGCATCAACAGCCGAGGCGATATACCATGTCCGTCTGTCCGTCTGTCCGTCCGTCTGTGTAATCACCTGGATCTTTTAAACTACAAGAGCTAGAGGCACCCAATTTGGAATGAAAGTCCGTCTGCTTCGCGAGCAGATCAAGTTTATTCCATAACTTGAAAAAGTTTAGAGCTACAGAGACCAAATTCACACATTATGTGTATGGTACCATTATAACTCTACCAAGTTTCATCCGGTTCGGACAACTACAGCCTATAGATCCTGTAGGACAAATCGGTCGAAAATTGGTGATTTGTAAGGAGACATAAAGTTTTAGGTAAGCGAATGCAACCAAACTAACATATTATCTATCCTCACTAATTTTGGTCCGGATCGGACATCTATAGCCTATAGCTCCCATAGGACAAATCGGTCGAAAATTGGTGATTTGTATGGAGACATGAAGTTTTAGTTGAGCGACTGTAACCAAACTAACAAAAGGGGCCGATTAACTAAACAATTGTACTTTATTATTATTATATCCCATTGTTAATAATATAATTAAACTGAGTAACGGGTATCCTAAAGTCGCGAGGCGACTATAGCATTCTTTTCTGTTTTTATACCCGTTACTCGTAGAGTAAAAGGGTATATTGTATTCGTTGGAAAGTATGTAACAGGGAGAAGGAGGCATGGCAGACCCCATAAAGTATATATATTCTTGATCAGCATGACTAGCCGAGTCGATATAGCCATGTCCGTCTGTCCGTCCGTCCGTCCGTCCGTCCGTCTGTCCGTCTGTGTGAACAAAAGGATCTCAGAGACTATATGAGCTAGAAAGGCCCGAGTGGTCGCAAACGAAAGATAAAATGCCCAAGCAGTACAAGTTTGTTTTTGTTTTTTGACACTCCCACTTTAGGGCGTTCTATGTGGATACAAAGGTAAAAACAGGTAAAAATAGCATGTTTTAGTTTAGAAAACTTTTTTGTTAGCAATGCTATCTTAACCAAATTGACACAGAAAGTACACGTCTAGGGAGTACATATACTGACCAAGTTTGATCCAAATCGGACAACTATATCGTATGGGAGCTCCCATAGGGACAATCGGTCAAAAATTCGCTCTTAATATGAATTTATATGAATAACTTTTGCGTTGGCCAATCAATCGAAATGAAACTTACACAGAATATATTTGTCAATATCATAAACATGCTAACCAAGTTTCATTCAAATCGGACAAGTATATCGTATAGCTCCCATAGGGACAATCGGTCAAAAATTCGCTTTAAATATGAATTTATATGAATAACTTTTGCGTTGGCTAATCAATCGAAATGAAACTTACACAGAATATATTTGTCAATATTATAAAGATACTGACCAAGTTTTATCTAAATCGGGCGACTATATCGTATAGCTCCCATAGGGACGATCTATCAAAAAAAACGCTCTAAAAGCGTTTGTGCTTAACAAGCTGTCTTAATTAAACTTACACAGGATACAGAAGCTAAGAACATAATTATACGGCCAAAGTTTCATACAAATCGGCCGATGGTGTCGCATCGCTCCCATAGGTACGATCTGTCAAAAACATGCTCTGAATATGAAAAAAATGTATCAATTACCTACAATTGGTAAATTCGTATAAAAAAATTCAAAACATAAATGCTCAGAAACTAAAGGATTAAATGGCATTTAATAACACTCAATAAATTTTGTGTTCATTCAAACAATTTGCACGACAAAAGTTGCATCCCTAAAAAGGGATGTTTCCGTGTCCAACTATGAGAACAAGTGACTTTATGACCGTTACTCGCTCAATATTGAAAATTTAGGTATATTTCTGTTAATCCGCTACTTGTTTACTACAGTTAAAAGGGTTCATAAGTATGAATGAAATCAGGTAGGTAAAAAGTTAGCTAACAATTAGCTCGAACCTAAATTGTCATCAATAAGGTTACAATTACAATTGACAGGTTTTTGGGTTGATATTACCTTGAAAATGTTTGTCAATAATATCGAGCTTATACCTGCTTTTTAGACCCCGTCGGCGTGGCCGACCCCATAAAGTATATATATTCTTGATCAGCATCAACAGCCGAGACGATATAGCAATGTCCGTCTGTCCGTCCGTCCGTCCGTCTGTACGAACACATGGATCTTTTAAACTACAAAAGCTAGAGCCACCAAATTTGGAATGAAAGTCCGTCTGCTTCGCGAGCAGATCAAGTTTATTTCAAACGCCCCTTACCGCCCCCGCAAATTGTAAAAAACTATGGTCACCTCGGAAAAAATTGATGTTTTAAGCAAATATCTCAGTAACTATAGCATTAGGAATACCATTTTTGGTATGTACAGCATAAATGCATTGTCATTAAAATTTTTGGACTGCCACGCCCTGTTTTCCCACAAGAATGAAATAATTTTCATACTTCAATGCCATTTTTAAGGCATTTGCACTTATCGTACGGTATTGTAATTTCAAATTCGTTTGGAGACAAAGTATCACAAACTATCCTGAAAGTTGCATACAAATCGGACAATAAACAAAAGAGCTAGACACGTAATAAAGTTTACAATTGCACGCAACGTCAATGATGTGGGCAAGCGAGACAGAAACATATAAACATGTGAACGAACGTTTTCGCTGCTTGTGTAGCGACTGCACTGCTTGCGGACGATGCACGCACATGTATGCATACGATACGATTTATCATATATCGATATTCAATACCATAGTAATTATAATTGCGATATAATATCGCATGCGATATTTGATCATTATGTCTATATCTATAGCGATATATCATATTTAAATTCAGTTGTTGATAATATCGATATTTGATTTGATGTGATATTTTAATTAATATCGATATCGGCATTTCTTGGCGATTTGCATCCCTATTACAAATTGATGGTTTTGTTTCAAAGTGTTTTATTGCAAATACTATGAGTACGGGGTCTTTTACAGTCGGCTAGCTCGACTGTAGCTTTTCTTACTTGTTTCATATCCCAGGAAGCAAAGATGTCATTGGTTAATCCTGGGAATAGGTATAAATAGACGTTTTTTAGGTACATATCTTCGGTGCTTCGATAATATTTCAAAATCTTCTTTAACTAGGTGTTAGCTTTTAAACAAATATACCTGAATCGGATTGACCTGCTACTTTTCCCCTTGATCTTCGATTCTCATTACGTTTACTTAAATCTTGTAAAAAACAAAATGCACTCAGTCTTATTTTGCATGCGTTATTGTGCAGTACTATAGACAGTGCGGAAAGTACTAATCGTTGAGAGTGTGTGTTTTTTAATAGTTCTTGTGGTTCATATATAACAGTCGTTAAGTGCTTTGTATTATACTTATTAATTGTCGCGAGTGAGCAGTAAAAGCTGACAAAAGCGCTTTTCACGGAAATATCTACAGCAAGTAAAGTAATTAAACATTAATCATTCATCAAAGTATTTAGTATTCCTTTAATTATTATTATTACATTTATCAGTCTTTTTAAAGACTTAATCTTTTATAATTCATTTATTTTTATTTTTTTTTACCATTTTAATACTTTTATTCTCATTATTGCTTTTTAACATTTAAAACTAATATTTTTCATTTATTCAATTTGTCAACTTTATCATTTTTAAAGAAATATTTAGTCTTTTCTTATCAAATATTAAATCAATTGTCAATTTAAAATGCCTCGATTACGTAGACAATCTGCTGCTCAAATAGCTCAACGGCGTAGGTAAAGGAATAGCTCCAACAGGAATAGTTCAGAATATTTAGATGTAGAAAGGGAAAATAATGCAGAGTCACAGCGCCAGCGTAGGGCATTAGAAGGTGTTAGAGAAGTTGAGCAATCTGTGGACAGCCAAAGGCGTCGAGTTAGGCGGCGGTACAATACTAGACTTGTGCAGGAAGAAAGAATTTTAAACTCTCAGGATCGCTCTGTTCGTCGACGAAATCCTGATGTTAGGCAGGATGAACAAGTAACTGACACACTTCGACATTCCCTACAAAGGCAGGATAATAACTATAGAATAACACAGCAAGTACAAAACACAGAAGAGCATAGGGAAAGAAGAGCCATTAGTGATATTCGCACTAGAGAACAAGCTGCAGATACTCTTCGTCGGCATAACAGAAGACAAAATGATACTTATAGGGCTATAGAACAGAATAGAAATACAGAGGAACATGTTGAAAGACGGACCAACGAAGAATTTCGTGTTAGGGAACAAGCTGCAGATACTCTTCGTCGGCATGACAGAAGACAAAATGACACTTATAGGGCTATAGAACAGAATAGAAATACACAGGAACATGTGGGAAGACGGACCAACGAAGAATTTCGTGTTAGGGAACAAGCTGCCGATACTCTTCGTCGGCATGATAGAAGACAAAATGACACTTATAGGGCTATAGAACAGAATAGAAATACACAGGAACATGTGGAAAGACGGGCCAATGAAGAATTTCGTATTAGGGAACAAGCTGCAAATACTAGTCGTCGGTATCGCAGGAGCATAGGGATAGACGGGCCACAGAAGCATTTAGGTTAAAGGAACAGGCAAAAGATACTCTGCGTCGATACCAAAGAAGGCAAAATAGTATTTACAGAGAGATTGAGCAGATCCAAAATACACAAGAGCATAGGGATAGACGCTCTCATGAAGATTTTCGTAATAGCGAAAGGTCAATTGATGCCTTACGAAGGCGTGTAAAACGACTGAATGTAGCTATTCGAAAAGAGGAGCAAGTAAGAAATACTGAACAACATAGTATTAGGCGTTTAAATGAAACGGTCCGAGTATACGAACGAGAACTTGATACTCTACGAAGATTTTTAAAAAGACTAGATCGAAATTATAGAGGGCAGGAGCAGGATATGAATACTCAGCAAAGGAGTCAGGCACGAGCATTGCGGGATGGCCTATTAGAAAGACAACGGGATAGGGCAAGGAGAGCACAGGTACGAAATGAAACAGTTCGTAGGGCCATAGAACAGTTGCGAAACACTGCAGCTCGCAGGCAAGCTAGGGAAAAAGGATTAGTTTTTCCTCGCCTGCCATTTATGGTTATTAAGGCAATAGGTCATGAGGGTCAGAGCTCTCTTAAAGGAGCTGTTGTAAACGTCCCCATATCCGTGCCCAATATAGTAACGTCACTTCCACGAGCATTCCATGAGGCAGAAGTCATTCAGCTCCACCTCAAACGAAGAATGGAATATGGTCATGGCTTTATGGCCGAGACCATTAGACCTTTCAAAATTGGTGAAGCAATTAGATATTTAGTGAACACAGAGCTATATAGGAAACATAATGTATCCGTAAACGAGCAGTGGATTTGTAATTACTCATCCGATACTGTACCGTTTGTAGCTCCCGAAGAAGACTCATCGATAGTCAATAGCCTTATAGGAAATTCCGATCAGAGTGAAAACATTGAGCAAGTCCATTCTGATGACAATCAAGCAGCTGAAGAATTGAATCCTGGGGGTCTGGAAACTCTTCTTGACAGTATAAACCCAGCCGAAGTAGATATGCAGAGAATCACAATAGTCTCCTGGAGAAGGCCAAAGGCCTCTAGATGTGATTCTTGATGCTGACTCTGAGGAACAGGCATTTCCTAGCATATATGCAGGTATTAAAAGACAGTCTTCCGTGAGTTTTTCTACAATTGTTAGATCAGAGCTTCGCAATGTTGACAGAAGAGCTTGCAGGACTGACAAGCTATTTTTCAACTACAAGAAATTAGAGCTGATAAAAATTAGAAATAATATTTCTATCTGCTTGCGAAAGAGAAGCACCTCCAACGCAGTTACAGCTGGTAATGTCCTTAATGAAGAATTTATGGGAAATTTAATTAGTCATGATGAAGGATATAGGGTGCTTAGGGATATTCGCTCATCTCCTGCTCATTGGGAGGAGAAAAAAAAAAGGTTATGGCCATGATTCGGCAGTTTGGCCTGCCTACTTTATTCATAACCCTGTCAGCTGCTGAAACTAGGTGGGTAGAGTTACTCGTGCTGCTTAAGAGGAATGTGGATAGGATCGATGTTGATGAAGAAGTAGCCTCCAATTTAGAATTTAGGGAAATGGCACGTCTTATTAGAACAGATCCTGTTACTTGTGCTAGGTACTTTGACTATAGGTATAGGGAGGTTTTGAGGCTCATGAAAAAGCCAGGGGAGTTTTCGGCTCCAATTTTGTGTTTAGGTATTATTGGCGAGTGGAATTTCAACAAAGAGGTTCCCCTCATATCCATGGGATGTTTTGGCTTAAAGATGCTTTAATGTTCTCGTTGTTACAATTGTTAGCGATTTCTAATAAAGTTCTAGTCGCTAAATATGGAGCTGATGCCGTTCCGTATGTTACAGTAGTAAGTTTGTATGTTTTCAGTTTATCAGATGGAGAGTCTCTCCAGACTACGTTCTGATATTTCTGATCATCTTCATCAATGTTTATTTGTCGGTACATTTTTTCTTTATCTGAGGAGACTACAACTTGCCATTTACGAAACTTTAATAATATATCAAATATATCTTTTAATACTCTTGGTCCAGTCCACATGATGTCATTAAGGCTTTTATTAATTGTGAACGCAATTCTCAATTTTGTTGTTAGACTGCTATCCCTTAAAACTGCTTGATGAGGAAGATAATATTTCCCTACTTCATTTGACTCAACCATATGTCCTAACTCCATATATTCTTTCATAAACTGAATGTAAGTTTCTTTAAGTTTATGATTCTTTTGTAATTTTTAGACCCCGTACTCTAAAAAAGAGTATAGGGGTTTATTAAGTTTGTCTGAAGCAAAATGTCCGTAACAGGCAGAAGGAGGCTTTTCCGACCCCATAAAGTATATATATTCTAGATCAGCATCAACAGCCGAGGCGATATAGCGATGTCCGTCTGTCCGTCTGTCCGTCCGTCTGTGTAATCACCTGGATCTTTTAAACTACAAGAGCTAGAGGCACCCAATTTGGAATGAAAGTCCGTCTGCTTCGCGAGCAGATCAAGTTTATTTCCCCATAACTTGAAAAAGTTTAGAGCTACAGAGACCAAATTCACACATTATGTGTATGGTACCATTATAACTCTTCTTACCAAGTTTCATCCGGTTCGGACAACTACAGCCTATAGATCCCGTAGGACAAATCGGTCGAAAATTGGTGATTTGTAAGGAGACATAAAGTTTTAGGTAAGCGAATGCAACCAAACTAACATATTATCTATCCTCACTAAATTTGGTCCGGATCGGACATCTATAGCCTATAGCTCCCATAGGACAAATCGGTCGAAAATTGGTGATTTGTATGGAGACATGAAGTTTTAGTTGAGCGACTGTAACCAAACTAACAAAAGGGGCCGATTAACTAAACAATTGTACTATTATTATTATTATATCCCATTGTTAATAATATAATTAAACTGAGTAACGGGTATCCTAAAGTCGCGAGGCGACTATAGCATTCTTTCTTGTTTTTATACCCGTTACTCGTAGAGTAAAAGGGTATATTGTATTCGTTGGAAAGTATGTAACAGGGAGAAGGAGGCATGGCAGACCCCATAAAGTATATATATTCTTGATCAGCATGACTAGCCGAGTCGATATAGCCATGTCCGTCTGTCCGTCCGTCCGTCCGTCCGTCCGTCTGTCCGTCTGTGTGAACAAAAGGATCTCAGAGACTATATGAGCTAGAAAGGCCCGAGTGGTCGCAAACGAAAGATAAAATGCCCAAGCAGTACAAGTTTGTTTTTGTTTTTTGACACTCCCACTTTAGGGCGTTCTATGTGGATACAAAGGTAAAAACAGGTAAAAATAGCATGTTTTAGTATAGAAAACTTTTTTGTTAGCAATGCTATCTTAACCAAATTGACACAGAAAGTACACGTCTAGGGAGTACATATACTGACCAAGTTTGATCCAAATCGGACAACTATATCGTATGGGAGCTCCCATAGGGACAATCGGTCAAAAATTCGCTCTTAATATGAATTTATATGAATAACTTTTGCGTTGGCCAATCAATCGAAATGAAACTTACACAGAATATATTTGTCAATATCATAAACATGCTAACCAAGTTTCATTCAAATCGGACAAGTATATCGTATAGCTCCCATAGGGACAATCGGTCAAAAATTCGCTTTAAATATGAATTTATATGAATAACTTTTGCGTTGGCTAATCAATCGAAATGAAACTTACACAGAATATATTTGTCAATATTATAAAGATACTGACCAAGTTTTATCTAAATCGGGCGACTATATCGTATAGCTCCCATAGGGACGATCTATCAAAAAAACGCTCTAAAAGCGTTTGTGCTTAACAAGCTGTCTTAATTAAACTTACACAGGATACAGAAGCTAAGAACATAATTATACGGCCAAAGTTTCATACAAATCGGCCGATGGTGTCGCATCGCTCCCATAGGTACGATCTGTCAAAAACATGCTCTGAATATGAAAAAAATGTATCAATTACCTACAATTGGTAAATTCGTATAAAAAAATTCAAAACATAAATGCTCAGAAACTAAAGGATTAAATGGCATTTAATAACACTCAATAAATTTTGTGTTCATTCAAACAATTTGCACGACAAAAAGTTGCATCCCTAAAAAGGGATGTTTCCGTGTCCAACTATGAGAACAAGTGACTTTATGACCGTTACTCGCTCAATATTGAAAATTTAGGTATATTTCTGTTAATCCGCTACTTGTTTACTACAGTTAAAGGGTTCATAAGTATGAATGAAATCAGGTAGGTAAAAAGTTAGCTAACAATTAGCTCGAACCTAAATTGTCATCAATAAGGTTACAATTACAATTGACAGGTTTTTGGGTTGATATTACCTTGAAAATGTTTGTCAATAATATCGAGCTTATACCTGCTTTTTAGACCCCGTCGGCGTGGCCGACCCCATAAAGTATATATATTCTTGATCAGCATCAACAGCCGAGACGATATAGCAATGTCCGTCTGTCCGTCCGTCCGTCCGTCTGTACGAACACATGGATCTTTTAAACTACAAAAGCTAGAGCCACCAAATTTGGAATGAAAGTCCGTCTGCTTCGCGAGCAGATCAAGTTTATTTCAAACGCCCCTTACCGCCCCCGCAAATTGTAAAAAACTATGGTCACCTCGGAAAAAATTGATGTTTTAAGCAAATATCTCAGTAACTATAGCATTAGGAATACCATTTTTGGTATGTACAGCATAAATGCATTGTCATTAAAATTTTTGGACTGCCACGCCCCGTTTTCCCACAAGAATGAAATAATTTTCATACTTCAATGCCATTTTTAAGGCATTTGCACTTATCGTACGGTATTGTAATTTCAAATTCGTTTGGAGACAAAGTATCACAAACTATCCTGAAAGTTGCATACAAATCGGACAATAAACAAAAGAGCTAGACACGTAATAAAGTTTACAATTGCACGCAACGTCAATGATGTGGGCAAGCGAGACAGAAACATATAAACATGTGAACGAACGTTTTCGCTGCTTGTGTAGCGACTGCACTGCTTGCGGACGATGCACGCACATGTATGCATACGATACGATTTATCATATATCGATATTCAATACCATAGTAATTATAATTGCGATATAATATCGCATGCGATATTTGATCATTATGTCTATATCTATAGCGATATATCATATTTAAATTCAGTTGTTGATAATATCGATATTTGATTTGATGTGATATTTTAATTAATATCGATATCGGCATTTCTTGGCGATTTGCATCCCTATTACAAATTGATGGTTTTGTTTCAAAGTGTTTTATTGCAAATACTATGAGTACGGGGTCTTTTACAGTCGGCTAGCTCGACTGTAGCTTTTCTTACTTGTTTCATATCCCAGGAAGCAAAGATGTCATTGGTTAATCCTGGGAATAGGTATAAATAGACGTTTTTTAGGTACATATCTTCGGTGCTTCGATAATATTTCAGAATCTTCTTTAACTAGGTGTTAGCTTTTAAACAAATATACCTGAATCGGATTGACCTGCTACTTTTCCCCTTGATCTTCGATTCTCATTACGTTTACTTAAATCTTGTAAAAAACAAAATGCACTCAGTCTTATTTTGCATGCGATATTGTGCAGTACTATAGACAGTGCGGAAAGTACTAATCGTTGAGAGTGTGTGTTTTTTAATAGTTCTTGTGGTTCATATATAACTGTCGTTAAGTGCTTTGTATTATACTTATTAATTGTCGCGAGTGAGCAGTAAAAGCTGACAAAAGCGCTTTTCACGGAAATATCTACAGCAAGTAAAGTAATTAAACATTAATCATTCATCAAAGTATTTAGTATTCCTTTAATTCTTATTATTACATTTATCAGTCTTTTTACCATTTTAATACTTTTATTCTCATTGTTGCTTTTTAACATTTAAAACTAATATTTTTCATTTATTCAATTTGTCAACTTTATCATTTTTAAAGAAATATTTAGTCTTTTCTTATCAAATATTAAATCAATTGTCAATTTAAAATGCCTCGATTACGTAGACAATCTGCTGCTCAAATAGCTCAACGGCGTAGGTAAAGGAATAGCTCCAACAGGAATAGTTCAGAATATTTAGATGTAGAAAGGGAAAATAATGCAGAGTCACAGCGCCAGCGTAGGGCATTAGAAGGTGTTAGAGAAGTTGAGCAATCTGTGGACAGCCAAAGGCGTCGAGTTAGGCGGCGGTACAATACTAGACTTGTGCAGGAAGAAAGAATTTTAAACTCTCAGGATCGCTCTGTTCGTCGACGAAATCCTGATGTTAGGCAGGATGAACAAGTAACTGACACACTTCGACATTCCCTACAAAGGCAGGATAATAACTATAGAATAACACAGCAAGTACAAAACACAGAAGAGCATAGGGAAAGAAGAGCCATTAGTGATATTCGCACTAGAGAACAAGCTGCAGATACTCTTCGTCGGCATAACAGAAGACAAAATGATACTTATAGGGCTATAGAACAGAAAAGAAATACAGAGGAACATGTTGAAAGACGGACCAACGAAGAATTTCGTGTTAGGGAACAAGCTGCCGATACTCTTCGTCGGCATGATAGAAGACAAAATGACACTTATAGGGCTATAGAACAGAATAGAAATACACAGGAACATGTTGAAAGACGGACCAACGAAGAATTTCGTGTTAGGGAACAAGCTGCCGATACTCTTCGTCGGCATGATAGAAGACAAAATGACACTTATAGGGCTATAGAACAGAATAGAAATACACAGGAACATGTGGGAAGACGGACCAACGAAGAATTTCGTGTTAGGGAACAAGCTGCCGATACTCTTCGTCGGCATGATAGAAGACAAAATTACACTTATAGGGCTATAGAACAGAATAGAAATACACAGGAACATGTGGAAAGACGGACCAACGAAGAATTTCGTGTTAGGGAACAAGCTGCAGATACTCTTTGTCGGCATGACAGAAGACAAAATGACACTTATAGGGCTATAGAACAGAATAGAAATACACAGGAACATGTGGAAAGACGGACCAACGAAGAATTTCGTGTTAGGGAACATGCTGCAGATACTCTTTGTCGGCATGACAGAAGACAAAATGACACTTATAGGGCTATAGAACAGAATAGAAATACACAGGAACATGTGGAAAGACGGGCCAATGAAGAATTTCGTATTAGGGAACAAGCTGCAAATACTAGTCGTCGGTATCGCAGGAGCATAGGGATAGACGGGCCACAGAAGCATTTAGGTTAAAGGAACAGGCAAAAGATACTCTGCGTCGATACCAAAGAAGGCAAAATAGTATTTACAGAGAGATTGAGCAGATCCAAAATACACAGGAGCATAGGGATAGACGCTCTCATGAAGATTTTCGTAATAGTGAAAGGTCAATTGATGCCTTACGAAGGCGTGTAAAACGACTGAATGTAGCTATTCGAAAAGAGGAGCAAGTAAGAAATACTGAACAACATAGTATTAGGCGTTTAAATGAAACGGTCCGAGTATACGAACGAGAACTTGATACTCTACGAAGATTTTTAAAAAGACTAGATCGAAATTATAGAAGGCAGGAGCAGGATATGAATACTCAGCAAAGGAGTCAGGCACGAGCATTGCGGGATGGCCTATTAGAAAGACAACGGGATAGGGCAAGGAGAGCACAGGTACGAAATGAAACAGTTCGTAGGGCCATAGAACAGTTGCGAAACACTGCAGCTCGCAGGCAAGCTAGGGAAAAAGGATTAGTTTTTCCTCGCCTGCCATTTATGGTTATTAAGGCAATAGGTCATGAGGTCAGAGCTCTCTTAAAGGAGCTGTTGTAAACGTCCCCATATCCGTGCCCAATATAGTAACGTCACTTCCACGAGCATTCCATGAGGCAGAAGTCATTCAGCTCCACCTCAAACGAAGAATGGAATATGGTCATGGCTTTATGGCCGAGACCATTAGACCTTTCAAAATTGGTGAAGCAATTAGATATTTAGTGAACACAGAGCTATATAGGAAACATAATGTATCCGTAAACGAGCAGTGGATTTGTAATTACTCATCCGATACTGTACCGTTTGTAGCTCCCGAAGAAGACTCATCGATAGTCAATAGCCTTATAGGAAATTCCGATCAGAGTGAAAACATTGAGCAAGTCCATTCTGATGACAATCAAGCAGCTGAAGAGTTGAATCCTGGGGGTCTGGAAACTCTTCTTGACAGTATAAACCCAGCCGAAGTAGATATGCAGAGAATCACAATAGCTCCTGGAGAAGGCCAAAGGCCTCTAGATGTGATTCTTGATGCTGACTCTGAGGAACAGGCATTTCCTAGCATATATGCAGGTATTAAAAGACAGTCTTCCGTGAGTTTTTCTAAAATTGTTAGATCAGAGCTTCGCAATGTTGACAGAAGAGCTTGCAGGACTGACAAGCTATTTTTCAACTACAAGAAATTAGAGCTGATAAAAATTAGAAATAATATTTCTATCTGCTTGCGAAAGAGAAGCACCTCCAACGCAGTTACAGCTGGTAATGTCCTTAATGAAGAATTTATGGGAAATTTAATTAGTCATGATGAAGGATATAGGGTGCTTAGGGATATTCGCTCATCTCCTGCTCATTGGGAGGAAAAAAAAAAGGTTATGGCCATGATTCGGCAGTTTGGCCTGCCTACTTTATTCATAACCCTGTCAGCTGCTGAAACTAGGTGGGTAGAGTTACTCGTGCTGCTTAAGAGGAATGTGGATAGGATCGATATTGATGAAGAAGTTGCCTCCAATTTAGAATTTAGGGAAAAGGCACGTCTTATTAGAACAGATCCTGTTACTTGTGCTAGGTACTTTGACTATAGGTATAGGGAGGTTTTGAGGCTCATGAAAAAGCCAGGGGGAGTTTTCGGCTCCAATTTTGTGTTTAGGTATTATTGGCGAGTGGAATTTCAACAAAGAGGTTCCCCTCATATCCATGGGATGTTTTGGCTTAAAGATGCTCCGGTGCTTGACTTAGAAAGCAACCAGTCTATTCAAAATGTCGTAGCCTTCATTGATCGATTTATAACGGTGAATGATTCTGAGGAGTCACCGTATGTTGACTATCAGAAACACAAACACGGACATTCATGTCTAAAAAAAGTGGGAACATAGTCCGTATGCCGATTCGGTATTCCATATCCGCCAATGCCCAATACTAAAATTTTAAAGCCCCTACCAGAAGAAATTCCGAATCTTTCTTTTCATCAAACAAATTTAAAGAAAATTCGACAGTTTTTATCTAAGGACCTGCCAAACGACTCTATTCTTCATTTAAATACATTTGAAAACTTTCTTTCACATGAAGAATTGAACCTCAGTTTTGAAGACTATATATACGCCATACGCTCTGGTCTAAAAAAACCTCAAGTTTTTCTTAAAAGGACATTCGCAGAAATTAATGTGAATTCTTTTAACAAACACCTTCTTTCGATGCAAAGAGCTAATATGGATATTCAGTTTATATTAGATCCATATGCTTGCTGTAGCTACATTATAAATTATATTAACAAATCGCAAAGAGGCATTTCTAAACTGATGCGGGAAGCTGTCAATCAAATTCGAATAGGGAATTTGACAATCAGACAAAAGCTTCAGTTTATAGGAAATAAATTTATTTCTGGGACTGAGATATCTGCGCAGGAGGCTGTATATTGTTGCTTAGGAATGGCATTGTCTGGAACTAGCAACAAATGCGTACACATTAATACGTTTCCCCCAGGACAACGCGTTCGCATGCTCAGACCTACAAGCGTTCTCCAAACCATGCCTGAAGATTCCACTGATATCTTTCAGAAAGGATTACAAGAGAGGTACGAACAGAGACCAGATGCTCTTGAAGGTATGTGTTTAGCTGACTTTGCCGCTAATTATGAATTTAGTAAAAGTCGTAGAAGAACCACCCAATCAAATAATAGTGACATTGAAACGGACGAAGAAAATGAAATTACAGGTCCAGTTTTTATGGCACTTCGAAATGAAAGTGGTTTTATAAGGGAAAGGAGCTATCCTTCTATAATAAAGTATGGGTCGTTTAACATTAACTCCGAAAGACACAATTACTTTAGAGTGTTAGTTATGTTATTTTACCCATGGAGAAACGAAGAAGAAGAAATAGTTGCTAGAAATTGTGAAAACGTATACAATGAAAATGTTGAACAAATTAGAAGCAATTATAAAAAATATAATGCTATTGATAATTTAGACGACGCGCTGAGAAGGGCTATGGAGGAAGAGAATGACGAAATCGTAGATCAGGAAGAAGAACTTGATGAAGAATTTAGTGCCTTTGCAATTCCAGAAATACCTTCCGAACATAATGTAGTTAATTTAGTTAACAACGATCATAGTGGGGAGTCGGATGATAATGTTCGAATAATAAAACTGCCACCAATCGTCTCCCAAGAAAATTTGGCAAATTTAGTAAAATCACTAAATTTGAAACAAAAAACTTTCTTGACACATATGCTTCAAAATATTTAGAAAAATGATATATTTTATGACTACGTGGGTGGCGAAGCAGGAATAGGTAAAAGTAGACTCATATCAACATTATTTCAATCGATTTCTCAAGAATATAACCGTAGGGCGGGATGTGATCCAACTACAGCTAAAGTTTTACTGTATACTCCCACAGGAAAAGCTGCGTTCGGAATAGGTGGTTCCACCCTTCATTCTATGTTTTCTCTCCCTGTCAATCAGGCAGAGTCCGCATTTAGGAATTTGGGTCCTGATTTGCTAAACACTATTCGCTTAAGACTAATAGATCTTAAACTAATAATAATTGATGAAATGTCTATGGTTGGTGCGAAAATGTTTTCATATTTGGACTTACGGCTTAAACAAGTATTCTGCAACACAGAGTCACCTTTTGGAGGCATACCTATAATTGTATTTGGTGATCTTAGACAGCTTCGTTCAGTTGGAGACCGGTGGATTTTTCAGTCCAACTTTACATCCCACAATCCATATAGCGCTATAGTTGCGTCATCTTTATGGGACAGGTTTCACTATTTTGAACTGACAGAAATAATGAGACAACGGGATGATCAACCATTTGCAATTGCACTAAACAACATGGCATCTGGTCAAATGTCGATCTGCGACATTGATTTACTTAGGACACGAATTTGCAATGTAAATGAGGTTCCCAATGATGCAATTCATCTCTTCTCAAGTATTCAGAAACTGAAAGCCTCAATTCCAACTGAGCAATTTATTTCGGAAGCTATTGATTTTGTTAAGCCCGCACATCTTAACACAGAGGCTAAGAACAGGTGTCTGGAGTCGGCTAAAAACTTCAAAACTTCAGACACACAAGGCTTGTGTACGTCTTTGATTTTAAAAACCACTGCAAAATATATGGTAACGGTCAATATTGACACTTCAGATGGCTTCGTAAATGGAGCTTCCGGTGTTCTTAAGGAGATAGGATTCACCTCATCTAATACAGCAGAAATTCTTTGAATACATTTTCTCGATGAAAGCGTAGGCGTTAATGCACGGTCTAAATGCCGCCATCGTGAAGAAAATTTATGGACTCCCATTCATAAAATTGTTAAAAGCTTTTAATTTCGATCAAACGATCAAATTGTCATTGACAGAAAGCAGTTTCCGGTGGTACCCGCAGAAGCAATTACGTTTTATAAAAGTCAAGGCGCTACGTACAGTAAAGTTGTAGTTCATACTAGTTCCTCAATGCGAAGAGATGCATTGTATGTTGCATGCAGTCGAGCCACAAGTGCAAATGGTCTCTTTATAATTGGACAGTTTACTCCCCCACGATCTGATCAACAGTCTGCTTCAGCAAAGGAACTTCAACAGTTACGTTCTGTAAAGTTACTTAAAACACATTTTGACTGTTTATTTAAAGAATCCAATTTAAATATATTCCTCCACAACACAGAAAGCTTGCACTGTCACATTAGCGATGTATGTTCCGATGAGTTAATGCTACGTGCTTCTATTTTGTGCTTTGTTGAGGCTTCCATATATTCAAACGAAACATATGATATTCCTGGGTTTACAGCAGCAATGCGGCTAAATTGCCAGTCTGTAGCTAGCGGAGCTCGTCCAAGAAGTGGAATTCTTGTATTCATCAAAACTGAATTCTTAGAGAATGCCAGCCTTTGTACCAGTGATCTCTTCTATTCAAATTGCACGAACTTGTCCTCTGCTGTATTTGAGTTTGCAATTTTTAAGTACAGATCTTTTTCAATTTTAGTTATCTACAAAAGCCCTTCATATCCCTTAGGTAAATTTGAAAACGAGTTTAAGAATTTGTTTCAAAGATACCAATTTCTTAATACAAATTTGATTGTGTTGGGTGATTTTAATTTGTGTCTTCATTCATTGTTAGGTTGCTGTAGAAGAGTTTACAACTTTTTGGTAAATTCCAAAGGTTGTCGATCTTTGTTGGACTTGAGCTCAAGCACAACCAATAGCAACACACACATTGATTGGGCCTTTTCTAATACCTCCGACAATATGACCAGCGCCAAAACTTTTGAGACTATATATAGCCATCATAGTGGAATATTATAGTCACAGTAGAAAACGCTGGGCACTAATTAAAATTGATTTTAATTTTGTTAGTTGGTATTTAATTGATATCATTTAAGTTATTCGTTAATGTATTTATTATTCCTATTAAAGTTGACAAAAAATTGTTAATATAATTTAATTTAATTTTATTTATATACCCGTTACTCGTAGTTAATATTATTATATTGTTTGTAAATAAAGACAAAAATATTTGTTCTTGCATTTTAATTAAATTGTATTATATAAATTTTCACAAGTCTCCTTATTTATTAACTTTCTACTTTTTTTATTTTTCTGTCATGTTACTGTAACTCGTTTATCTATTAGTGCTACTAGATTTATTGAGTTTTTTGTATCATTATTATACTGTTGACAAAATAATATGTGCTTAAAGTATTTTTTAGTTTTTAATTTGTTTATTTTTTTTCCCCCATTTATTATTCCCGTTATCATAATCTTTAATCTCATCTTTCTATTAATATTAATAGAATTATTGAGTTTATTATTTAGCGATTTGATGTCCTTATTATTCATTCATTAAACCCGTTAAACGTTTTTGTTTTACTTTCTATTATGATAGCTGTTTCTCACATTTCTATTAGTGTTAATAGAGTTATAGAGTTCTAGCATCATTATTATATAATATAGGTAAATGTTATTAAAATATATATTTAAACTAAACTCCTTAAAGTGATTTTATTTTCAAGTGAAAATTGTTAACGAATTGTTTAAAAATAAAGAATTAAAAATATTTTTCTCTTGCGTTCATTTTTATTATTATTAATGATATCAAGTTTTACCAAATACACGTTCCTTTGAAATATTATTATTTTCCAAGTATCTATTATGAAACCCTTGACTCGTATTTTTATTAGTGTTAACAGAAATATTGAGTTTTTTGTATCTTTATTAAACAGTTGACCAAATAATCTTCTTTTATTTTAATATATGCTTTCAGTGCCTTAACTACTAAATTCAGTGGTATAACCGCTTATTCGTTTAATTTGCTTACTGTTCGAAATCAAAAGCAGCTCTAGTGTCCAACATCTAAATTACTAAACTAATATTATCAATACCCATTGTAAATCACATATTAAAACTGAGTAACGGGTATACTAAAGTCGCGGGCGACTATAGCATTCTTTCTTGTTTATTTTAATTTCAATTAATTTTAAATATAATCGAATTGTAATACAGGGTATATTTTTCGCAAAATATGTTTTTAAAATAAGCCAAGTAAAGAAATTGTGTTTATAATTGTGTATATATACACAATGTGAATCACTCCGCTTTTCTTCTTTATCGTACGGAAAATGCGTGCTTCTGTAAGTACGGATTCTAGCCGACTGTAGCCTTTCTTGCTTATTTTTTCTAAAATTGGTTCATTTTAAATTTTCTAAAATTGTATCTATTATTGTACCCGTTACTCGTAGAGTAAAAGGATATATTGTAATCGTTGGAATGAATGTAACAGGCAGAAGGAGGCGTGAAAGTAAATATATTCTTGATCAGCATGACTAGCCGAGTCGATATAGCCATGTCCATCTGTCCGTCCGTCCCTCTGTCAGTCTGTCCGAAAGGCGGGAGGTCTTAAATGAAAGACAGAATGCCCAAGCAGTACAGGTTTGTTTTTGTTTTTTGACACGCCCAATTTAGGGCGTACTATGTTAATACAAAGCTAAAAACAGGTAAAAATGGCATGTTTTAGCATAGAAGAAATTTTTAACAATGCTATCTAAACCAAATTTACACAGAAAGTACACGTCTAGGGAGTACATATACTGACCGTGATTGATTCAAATCGGACGGCTATATCGTTTAGTTTCCTCGGGGACAATCGGTGAAAAATACGCTCCAAATATGAATTTATATGAATAACTTTTGCGTTGACCAAGCAATATTATTGAAACTCGCACAGAATATATTTGTCAAAAACAAAACATACTGACCCAGTTTCATGAACATCGGACGACTATATCGTATAGCTCCCAAAGGGACGATCAGTCAAAAATTGGCGATTTGTATGGAGACATGTAGTTTCCGTTGAGCGATTGCAACGAAACTAACACATTATATGTATGGTACCATTATAACTATCCTCTCCAAGTTTAATCTGGATCGGATAACTAACCTCACCAAGTTAGATCGGACAACTATAGACTACAGCTCCCATAGGTCAACTCGAAAATTGGTGATTTGTATAAATAAACGCGCACTAGAAGGTGTAAGTAAGAAAACTTTGTATATAAAGAAAAGTACTGCTTCATATTTTGCACATTAGTAACATTGCGTTTCGGCACTGATATATGTGATTTATTGAAAAGTAATTGAAGCAAAACGTACTAGTGCATTTAATAAATATACACAAATAAAATAAAACAAAAAGAAAAATAAATAATTTATTTACATATATGTACATATTCGCAGTTTCTCTGAATTCCGGTATTCTTTAAGATCTGTATATGTTCGGTGGTGGCTTTTGACCGTTTATTCTTATTTGTTTGTCAAGTTCTGGCACATAAGTAAAGGGCAGCTCGCATTAACATACATACAGCTGGTGGAGTTTAGCTTGAGTTAGTTTACTTTTACTTGTTCGTACTTAGTTTCTGCTTGTGTCAACGCTGCTTTACATACATATGAGCGCTAGCAGAAATACATACGTACGCTGAGCATCAGCAAATCGAATAGTTGTTGTTGGTAAATCGTTTGCCTACATACGTATGCTGTGTTGTTGGTTTGCATAGACCGCAGTCCACTCCGATTTAACTATAATCAGCCCAATATCGCTAATTTGGTGTGTTAGTTCATAAGCATAGTTAGGTAGTTTAAGAAAACATTGAAGTATTAGTATAAGAAATTTTATGGAGTTATTGAATTGTCTAGATGTGTAAGCAAATCTCTTATATTTAAGCTAGCGAGTAAATTCTTGTTTTCGGCAGTGCAACTGTTGCGAGCGGCTGGCAGTTGATTTTGTACATTTCGCATTGACCACACGCACGCCGCCAGCCTCTCCGCGTTTGCCAGATTCCAATAAATTGTCATTTTACGAAATTGCAATTTGTGTAATTTAACTTAGTTAAATTTTGTCTTTCGATTTTTCATTGGCCCCCGAGCAGGGACTTTCATTCGTGGTCGTTGGTCTTTTAGATATTTCTAGGCTTGGTGTGTTTGCGTGTCGGTTCGGTAGTTGGTTTGGTGATTTTCCCTGGAGCTGTTGGCCTGAGGAAACTCTGGAGTTTGATCGCCTGGCTTGTGGATTTCGAGTAGGAAATAACTGGAGAAAATGCCCAGAATTGAGCCAATGAGCGACACTTCTGATAACCACGTAACAGTGCCCAAACGAGTCAGTGCATAGGTTATATAAGAAAGTGCAAGCTTAGAAGCGGCACATATTTCATGTACATAACAAAGTACCGCTCCCTTTGTTGCACGTAATAGACATTGCGTTTCGGCACTGATTAATTTGAAGCAAAACATTAGAAAACGAAATTAAATAAAATAAAAGAAAAAAAGAACATTAATAAAAGTAAAATAGTTATTTAAATTGTGTTCTTTAATTTTATTTATATACGCATATACATATTTGTCGTTCCTCTTAATTCCGCTATTCGCTAAGATCTGGATGTATTCGGTGGTGGGTTTTGACCTTTGCTTCTCACTTTTCGGTTCAGTTCTTGCACATAAGCAAAAGCGCGGTTAGCAGGTATATGCATACAGTTGAATATAATCAGATGATTAAAGATTATCAACTGATTACAGATAGTTGACCGATAATACGAGCGAAGATAATCAGATGATAGAAGATAATCAGCTGATTAAAGATAGTTTGCCGATCAACACCGTTGGCTAACAAAGATAATCAGGTGAATAAAGTTAATCAGCTGACTAAGTAGACTGCCTTCTCGAATCACAGAGATAAGAGAAGCTAAAGCAGCAGCGCGTATGGAGATATGCGCTGGCAGTAACAACAAACAATTAAACACTCGAACTCACAAGCGACTGCTCAACGATAATCACCCAATTAGCGATATTCGGCTGATTATAGTTAAACAGGAGTGGGCTGCGCTCTATGCAAAACAACAACAACACACGTGTATGTAGGCGAACGATTTGCCAATAACAACTATACGAAAGTGCAGCCGCTCAGCGAACATATGTATGGATGTATGTCTGTTAGGGCTGATGTGTAAGCAAAAGCAGCGCTGGCGCAAGCAAAACTAAGAACGAATAAGTTAAGTAAAACAACGCAAGTTAAATTCCACCAACTGTGTGTATATACCTGCTAACCGCGCTTTTGCATATGTGCAAGAACTGAACCAAAAGTGAGAAGCAAAGGTCAAAACCCACCACCGAACATATCCAGATCTTAGCGAATAGCGAAATTAACAGAAACGGCAAATATGTATATCCGTATATAAATAAATTGAAGTACACAATTTAAATAACTATTTTACTTTTATTAATGTTCTTTTTTTTCTTTTATTTTATTTAATTGAATTTCGTTTTTTAATGTTTTGCATCGAAATATTCAATAAAAAAATCAAATTTATCAGTGCCGAAACGCAATGTCTATTATGAGCAACATCGGGAGCGGTACTTAGATATGTTCTTGAAATTTGTGCCGCTTCTAAGCTTGCACTTTCTAATATCACCTATGCACTGACTCGTTTGGGCACTGTTACCTGGTCATCAGAAGAGTCGCTCATTGGCTCAATTCAGAACTTTTATCCAGTTAATTCCACTTGAAATACACAAATCCAGGCGATACAGCTCCAGAGTTTTCCTAAGGCCAACAGCTCCTGGGAAAATCACCAAACCACAACTACCAAACCGACACGCAAACACACCAAGCCTCGAGATGTCTAAAGACTAACAACATCGAATGAAAGTCCCTGCACGGGCGCCAATAAAAAAGTCGAAACGAATTTTAACTAATTTTAGTTTAAGAACAATACAATTTATTTGTGAACTGGTAAACGCGGAGAGGCTAGCTGCATGGGTGCGGTGGGTGCGAAAAGTACAAAACAACTACCAGCCGCGCGCGACAGCTGCATTGCCGATAACAAGAACTTACTCGGTAGCTTAAGTATAAGAAATTCGCTTACACATCTAGACAATTAAATAATTCCATTTGATTTCTTATACTAACAATTCATTATGATATCTTATACTACTAATACTTCAATGTTTTCTTAAACTTCCTAACTACGCTTATGAACTTACACCGGCCACCTGGAAGGGATCGCCTTCAATCCACTGCATGCCAAGCTTTCTTCGCAATTGGGCGCTTGACATTCCAATGCCCGTCTTAACGTCGGCGACCCTGATTCGCCTGACGTCTCCTGTGGTTACGTCCGCGTTGTTGGGGAGTCGTATTATTCTCGTGGAAAACAACGAGATCCCCAATCTTAACGTTGTCGACCGCCTCCTTCCATTTCCGTCGCTGCTGAAGATTGTGGACGTAATCCTTCGTCCACGCTTGCCAGAAGCACTGTCTAAGAGTGGAAATTTCATTGCTTTTTGTGGCTCGCTCGAACCCTTGCGGCAGCGAACGAAGCGGCTGTCCGCTGAGGAGGTGAGTTGGGGTAAGCGCATCGCTGCCCAGCAGTGTCAGCGGCCGTGAGTTTAATTTCGGGAGAAGGAGAAAATGATAAAAGCTAAGGGAACTCTTGGATTTATTAAACGCTGGTCTAAGGAATTTAATGATCCATTTGTCACCAAACTTCTTTACACATCCCTAGTCCGTCCCATTATTGAGTATTGTTCATGTGTCTGGTCTTCTCAACATCCTCATAGTCAAGCTTTAATTGGGTCAGTGCAGAAGCAGTTTTTACTCTTCGCGCTCCGTGGACTTAATTGGGACCCTAATCTTCGCCTTCCATCTTATACTAACAGACTCTTGCTTCTGAATCTGCCATCCCTTACTAATCGGAGAAGAGTTCTTGGAGTAATCTTCCTCCATAAATAAATAATCGGTGATATCTGCTCCCCATCTCTTTTAGAACGACTTAAATTTAATATTCCCACCAGGACCACTAAGTACTACATCCCATAATCTCTTCCAAAATTCCCTACTGATTACGCTTTGCGCAATCGTTTTCGGGTATTATTCGCTAATTATAATGAACATTGACATATGAACATTAACATGACACATGATCATAACACATCTCTCTCTCCCATCTTAAAGCTTCTCTTTACAGCCAACTCCGTTCTATCTCTGATTTCCAAGGGCAGTAAGAATGGAGTCAGAGATCTTTCGTGTTAGTTTTGGCATATTTTTATACCCTTGCAGAGGGTATATTAATTTTGTCACGAAGTTTGTAACGCATTGAAGGAGGCATCTCCGACCCCATAAAGTATATATATTCTTGATCAGCATCAACAGGCGAGTCGATATAGCCATGTCCGTCTGTCCGTCTGTTTCTATGCGAACTAGTCTCTCAGTTTTAAAGCTATCTTGCTGAAACTTGGTACAGATGTGTATTCTCTCTGCAGGCAGATCATTTGTTAAAATCGGCCGGATCGGATGACTATATCATATAGCTCCCATAGGAACAATCGGTTGCAAAAAAAATTTTTTTTGAGCTATTTCAACCAAATTAAGCCTATATGCATTTAGTACCAAATCCCATGTGCAAACCAAATTTCATCCGAATCGGACCACTATATCATATAGCTGCCATAGGAACAATCGGTTGATAATGATGAAAATGCCTAGTATGAAAATATTCAGTGTCGATTGAGCGATTTCAACCAAACTCACGCCATAAACATTTGCTATCATTCCCTAGCTGTTGACCAAATTTCATTCGGATCGAACCACTATATCATATAGCTGCCATAGGAACAATCGGTTCAAAGGCTTAGTATGAAAATTTGTAAAGTCTATTAAGCGATTTCAGCTAAATTCACGCACTACTCCTTTGCTATAATTCCCTATATACTGACCAAATCTCATCTAAATCGGACTATTATATCATACAGCATCCATAGGAACCACTGGTAACTGAATCCAATGAACGCAACATGCATGACTGCAAGGGTATTTAATCTTCGGCGAGCCGAAGATAACCTTTCTTTCTTGTTATTGATCTGGTTGGTATTTTCTGGGTTTTTCCGAACCCTTGCAACAAATGTTGGATCGATTTCTTTGATTGTTATTCCCAGATTAATGGTCTAACTACAATTTTTAGACCCCGTACTCTAAAAAAGAGTATAGGGGTCTTTTAAGTTTGTCTGAAGCGAAATGTGCGTAACAGGCAGAAGGAGGCTTTTCCGACCCCATAAAGTATATATATTCTTGATCACCATCAACAGCCGAGACGATATAGCGATGTCCGTCTGTCCGTCTGTCCGTCTGTCTGTCTGTCCGTCTGTCTGTCTGTCCGTCTGTCCGTCCGTCTGTATGATCACCTAGATCTTTTAAACTACAAGAGCTAGAGCCACTAAATTTGGAATGAAAGTCCGTCTGCTTCGCGAGCAGATCAAGTTTATTTCAAATCTTTGCCACGCCCCTTACCGCCCCCGCAAATTGTAAAAAACAATTTTCACATCACCATAACTTGAAAACGAAAAGAGCTAGAGGGACCAAATTCACACATTATGTGTATGGTACCTATCTAACTATCCTCACTAAATTTGGTCGTTCGAAAACTACTTATTTGTATGTCAAAACGCGCACTAGAATGAGTACGGGGTCTTTTACAGGCTATGTCTAAAAAAAATGTTTACAAGGGGAGCCGAGACCAAAAAAATCGCGCCAAAGTCGCTCCAAAATCAAGGTCATGTTGACTGTTTTCTTCGATTATCGTGGTGTTGTGCATTATGAGTTCCTTCCACCGGGTCAAACAGTCAACAAGGAATATTATCTGAGCGTTATGTGTCGTTTGCGTAACAGTATCCGTCAAAAAAGGCCAGATTTGTGGAGAGACAACTCTTGGTTTCTGCACCACGATAATGCACCATCCCATACTGCACTCGTAATTCGTGATCATTTCATCAAAAACTCAACCCATATCGTTCCGCAACCACCGTATTCACCTGATCTGGCACCGTGCGACTTCTGGCTGTTCAGCAGGCTCAAAAGACCGCTCCGGGGACACCGTTTTGACACGATAGAGGAGATTCAAGCCGCAACGAAGACGGAACTGAAGGCCATCCCGGAAAGTGACTACAACCAGTGTTTCGAAAATTGGAAAAAACGTTGGCAGAAGTGCATTGTGTCGGGAGGGGATTACTTTGAAGGGGATGAAATTGATTTGGAAGAATAAATAAAGAATTTTCAAAATAAATACAATGTCACCTTATTTTTTGGACACAGTAGTACTTATTGGAAGACTTAAACGGAAAAGAATTGGGAACATTTCATTTTAAAGATATTTGGTGAATATTTCACCCTTTTTCAGCTTTTATCTTTGCCGTCCAGACCAAGATCAAACCTGTGGTGTAGGGGTGCGCCCTAACGTATGCAACATATAAAAGTTATTTTTGTATGCATTATTTTGGACGCAACTGTTTCACGATAGCTACAGATGTTATGTTAAAGCACTGTTATCTAACGATCGATGGCAGGACTCAACCATGTATGCAATTAATCGATAATGCATGCAAATCACCTTTGGGCATGCGATATTTCGAGTAGTTGTCGACTTCCCCGATCGGCCTATTTCCCGTTTGACAATTAACCAAACCAGTCGCATCAAGTGATTAAGTGGAAAATTAATTTTTGGTCATCGAGGATACTTTCATTAATTTGTCTTGTTTTATTGCACTAGAAGTGCAGAAAAATTGTGTCCCGTGCCTAAGTGCACTTATTTATTTTGGCCAAGCCCAAAATAAGTTTTTGGAGTGTGTTCCCTGGAAGAAGAAGTATCGTCGTCTGAAGTATCGTCGTATTGACTACGCATTGTGTGCGAACATTGTTTGCGGCCATCGTGCACGCGGCCAACGACGCAGGCTACTTGTGCTTGATCGCTGGAGCAACCCCGTTTGCGGATAATGCTGACGGCATGTTGGCGTTGAAAGAGTGTTTGTTTGAAACCCTCCTTCCAGCAATGCGCGGAGCTAAAACAAAAAAATTGTTTGCAGATTTCTTTTATATATTCACTTTTTAGACCCCGTACTCTAAAAAAGAGTAGAGGGGTCTATTAGGTTTGTCTGAAGCGAAATGTGCGTAACAGGCAGAAGGAGGCGTGGCCGACCCCATAAAGTATATATATTCTTGATCAGCATCAACAGCCGAGACGATATAGCAATGTCCGTCTGTCCGTCTGTCCGTCCGTCTGTATGATCACCTAGATCTTTTAAACTACAAGAGCTAGAGCCACCAATTTTGGAATGAAAGTCCGTCTGCTTCGCGAGCAGATCAAGTTTATTTCAAATCTTTGCCACGCCCCTTAAAAAAACAATTTTCACATCACCATAACTTGAAAACTACTAGAGCTAGAGAGACCAAATTCACACATTATGTGTATGGTACCAATATAACTATCCTCACCAAGTTTGATCTGGATCGGATAACTATAGCCTATAGCTCCCATAGGACAAATCGGTCAAAAATAAAAAATTTGTATGAAGACACGTAATGTTAGTTGAGCGATCGCAACCAAACTTACAGAGAATGTGTGAATAATTATTAAAAGTATCCTCACCAAATTTGGTCCAAATCGGACAACCACAACATATAAAATAAATTAATCAAAAATGCTGAGTTTTATGAATAAATTGTTTGTTTACACTGCTTGCAATAGAAAAAGAACACAAACTGCAGCAAGCAGTGCAGTGTGTTAACTAAACAATTATTATAAAAGATTTAACTCTACGTTTAGCTACTGCAACTTCAATAAGGAGCGTGGTCTAGGTAGTAGAGATGCGCGCTTCGTACGTGTTGGTTAGCCAGGGGTCCCCGGTTTGAATCCAGTCAGTGACAAATTCTATTCGTTAACTTTTTAAATTTTAATTATTTACATAAACTTCAATGCGGAGTGTGGTCTAAGTAGTAAAGATGCCTGATCTTATTCTTCGCACTTATATGTGAACCCGGGATCATGGGTTCGAGCGCCGTCAGGGACATTTTATTAATTTTTGTTATATAACAAAAAAATATTACATGTAAATGCAGATAGTCGAGCACTTTCAATAGAGGGGCGTGGTGCAGCTGTTAGTGCACTGACGCGTGTGCTTGGGGTCCGAGGTTCGAATCCCGTCAGTGAATTATTTTGATTATTTTTTTTTTTTTATTTCAATTCAAATTTAAAATTAAATTTAAATTTAATTTCAAATTGTAAAACACGGCATATTTTTAAAATAAGCCAAGTAAGGAAATTGTGCATTTAATTGTGTATATATTTACATACATTTGTATATAAAAATGTATGTACACAAAATGTGAATCACTCCGTTTTTCTTGTTTTTCGAATGGAAAATGCGCACTTCTGTGAGTACGGGGTCTTTTACAGTCGGCTCGCTCGACTGTAGCCTTTCTTACTTGTTTTTTTTTGCGGAGTTAAGCTGACGCCAGAATCTAGTGCGATTCACGCAATAAAATGTAATATGTACAGTAAAAATTAATTAATTTTGTCAGCATTCTGACCCTTTTTGCTCGTCTATGCGCAAGTTAAATTAAAGCCCATGTTCCAATCGCATATCTGAAGATTTGAAAGGATTTTAAAAAAAGAATTCTCAATCATAAATAATAGTAATAAATTCCTATCGATTTAAATAATTAAATTTTATTTTATGGTTAAGTAAGAAAATCAAATTTTGGTATGTTATGTATATTAACATAAATATTAGTTGTTATATAAATATATATTCTAATCCATTTGAAGTTCAAACAGCACATCGTTCGTCTTCAGGCCTGTCGACTACATCCTTACTACCTTATCCTTTAGCGCTTATCTCTTATAGTTTTATATTAAATACCCTTGAATAAGGGATAACAAATCTGTTTAGATAAATTACCTCTAAATACTATATACGAAATCCTTCTTATAATCTGTAAAGTGAAATTATGGGTGTTATACGTAGTACAGAAGACACTACTGCTGTAGTTGGCGCTGCTGACGACGGTCAAGCGTGAGAACGCTCACTTAGCTATTTGGGCGGTCGTTGCCATCAAGTGCGGATCATATATCGTCTGCACTATGCAATATGTACAGAGGGCACTTAGCGTTAAACGCGCTGCGACAAAGTCGCTGCTTATGTATACATTCCATTGGCATAACAACAAAGTGTTGCAGCCTTATTCATATGTATGTATATATGTATGGATGCATGCTACAGTAGGATGAAACAAGAAAGAAAAGTACAGTCGAGCACGCCCGAACGTAGAACACTATCCTGATCAAGAATTATATACTTTGTGGGGTCTGCCACGCCTCCTTCTGCCTATTACATACTTTTCACAAACCCAATATACTCTCTCTTGCAGAGAGTATAATAGATAATCTTTCAGTTAATAGTGTTCAAGCTAATGAATTAAATGAAGTAATAAAAGCAGTTAATAGAGGAATAGAAGTAATAAACAGTTTAAGTATCACCCATGAGGTCGATCAAAGACTTGAGTTATTAATTTTCAATTTACAAGAATTCACAGAATACATTGAAGACATTGAACTAGGAATGCAACTAACCAAGCTTGGTATATTTAACCCTAAATTATTAAAATATGACTCACAATCACATTTAATAAATATTAAAACATCAACTTGGTTAAAGACAATTACTAACGAAATTTTAATCATTTCCCATATTCCACGTGAAATTATAAATACCGCACAGTTTACATTATTCCTTACCCTGACGACAATAAAAACATTTTAACCGAAATTATACATGACAGTTACCACATACAAAATAATAAAGCATTTACAGCAACTTCAAAAATACATAAAAACTATGAAATTAGGTATGTAGAACCAAATATTGTGTTAACATGTAACTTACCTAAAACTGTAATAAATCAAAATTGTATTAATAGAGAAATAATTATTGAAGGGAATAATATGATAAAAGCCGTAAATTGTTCAATCCAATTAGATTAAATTTTAATAACCAATACTATTTTAGATTACACACAAATAATTTACATAAATAAGAACGTAACCAAATTAGAACCATTGTCATATGTCCAAACTAAAGAAATTATCTTACAACAAACTAAATTGTATAACACGTTCCAAATTATTACTATAACCACTTTAATAATTATTTTAATCGCATTAATTAAAAATATTCCAAGAAAAA
This sequence comes from Drosophila cardini, assembly GCA_018903735.1. NCBI lineage: Eukaryota > Metazoa > Arthropoda > Insecta > Diptera > Drosophilidae > Drosophila > Drosophila cardini. The sequence goes on from JAEIGM010000311.1 coordinate 30,491, forward strand.
TTATTGTTAATTATAAGAACCAAAAAGAATCAACCCCAAACATACAATCAAATATTGAAAATGATATTGAACTAAATGAAAACAAAAATGAAACCAAAGAAATTGTAACAGACCAAACACTATACCCAAAATTATCCGCCTGAGGACAGGCTCATTTCTTAAGGATGGGAAAGTGACATAAGTAGACACAAATGTACCCATACATTACGACTAGCACGCACTTTTTATTATACTCTTTGCAAGAGAGAGTATATTGGGTTTGTGAAAAAAAAGTATGTAACAGGCAGAAGGAGGCGTGGCAGACCCCACAAAGTATATATATTCTTGATCAGCATCACATGCCGAGTCGATATAGCCATGTCCGTCTGTCTGCCCGTCTGTCTGTCCGTCCGTATAAACAAACAGATTACAGAGATGGTAACAGCTACAAGTTTGAATTTTGTCACAATCGACTCGATATTAAGTCAGTCAATACAAGAATCTTTTTTTTTTGTCAATGCCACTCCCCACTCTCAGTAACTGTGGCACTAAGGAACACCAATTTTTGTATGCAGGTTCCTTGAGACGGCATAAGTGCATCGTTATTAAAAATTTTGAACTGCCACGCCCCCTTTTCTCACAAGAAATAAAATTACTTTCAAACTTCGATGGCAATTTTAAGGCATATGTTCTTATCGTACAGTATTGTTATTTCACATTCATTTGAAGACAAAATATATCAAACTATCCTTAAAGTTGCATATAAATCGGACTATAAACAAATGAGCAAGACACGTAACAAAGTTTATAATTTATCGCCATTTCACTGCATGTGTGCAAGCGAGACAGAAACATACAAACATGTGAGCGAACGTTTTTGCTGCTTGCGTAGCTTAGCGGCAGCGCTGCCCGCGAATGCTGGCTGTACCAACGAATTGTGTATGTATTACATATACACACATACATATGTGCGTGCATACATTTAATGTCAAATGTATATGTGTGTATATACTTACAAACAGATGGTTTTGTTTCAACGTGTTTTGTTGCAAGTGTCAATTGATATACTTGACAACCAATTTTATTAAATGATCGGGAATAAATTGCAGAGAGGGTTCTACGGTCGGGCGTGCTCGACTGTACTTTTGTTTCTTGTTTATATTACATATTCCTCTCCCATAGTTTTAAACCAAATATTATAAAATAATCAAATAGTGAAAATAACAATTCTGGCTTCCCACGAACTTATCAAATATAAACAATTCGCCAGAATCGCTATTCCCACCATTAGGGTTGAAACTGCTGACGTTGCACAAATTCTGGCCGACAGAATTCTCTTAAAGCTCAATCTCTTCAAGATCGAGATCTCCCTTTATTTACATAAGAGCCAAAAGCTCCAAAAGTCTAATGTCCAATCAATAAAAGCTCAAAGCCGAGGTTTGCTAAACGTCTTCAGAACATAGCATAAGTTAGTCTATATTTGTATCTGTACTCCATAGTATCGTGTTGTGAAATAAAATTATATTTTTTTAAATAACCGATCTTCGAACTACGTTATTATATATATGTAAATGTATACATAATTAAATACACAATTTCCTTACTTTCGCTTATTTTAATAACATATTTTACGTAAAAATAAACCTAATTTAAATAAAAGTAATTTATAAACCCTATAGTACAATTCGAAATTAATATTTCAAATTTAAATTGAAATAAATAAAATATAAATAAATAAACACAATAATTTACTGGCGGGGTTTGAACCCGCGACTTCACGCACACGCGTCAGAACTCTATCAGTTGCACCACGCTCTACATTAGACCAGATCTGGATTATCTGCATTTAAATGTAATAGTTTTTAATTAAATAACTAAAGTTAACATTCAAGTAGAATAAGAACAGGCATCTCTATTACTTAGAACACACTCCTGACTGAAGTTGATGTTAATAATTAAAATTTAAAAAGTTAATAAATAGACTATATCACACATGCGCCACAATCCTAACAGTTGCACCACGCCCCACAGCTGAAATTCTGTGACTATCTGCATTTACATGTAATAATTTTTATTATTCAACAAAAATTAATTAAATTTTCTTGACGGCGTTTGATCATATGATCCCAGGCTAAAATGCACGTATGAAAAACAAAAGCACTAATCTCTACCACTTAGAACACACTCCTTATTAAAATTCGATAACTAAACGTAGGGTCAACTTTTATTGCAAGCAAGTGTAAGCAAATAATATATACATACAATTCAGCATTTTTTACCAATTCCTTTTATATGTTGATGTCTGATTTGGACCAAATCTGGTGAGTATACTTTTAATAATTATAAATACATCCTGTGTGAGTTTGGTTGCGATCGCTCAACGAACATTACATGTCTTCATACAAATTTTTATACCCTTGCAGAGGGTATATTAATTTTGTCACGAAGTTTATAACGCATTGAAGGAGGCGTCTCCGACCCCATAAAGTATATATATTCTTGATCAGCATCAACAGGCGAGTCGATATAGCCGTCCGTCTGTCCGTCAATTTCTATGCGAACTAGTCTCTCAGTTTTAAATCATTTGTAACAAGTGAGAAAGGCTACAGTCGATCGAGTCGACTGTAAAAGACCCCGTACTCCTTCTAGTGCGCGTTTTTCCATACAAATCAACAATCTTCGACCGATTAGTCCTATGGGAATTATAGACTACAGTGGTCCGATCAGGACCAAACTTGGTGAGGACAGTTACAATGGCATCATTCACATAATGTGTTAGTTTGGTTGCAATCGCTCAACTAAAACTTCATGTCTCCACACAAATCACCAATTTTCGACCGATTTGTCCTATGGGAGCTATAGGCTATAGTTGTCCGCTCTGGGAATAACAAGCAAAGAAATTGATCCAACATTTGTTGCAAGGGTTGGGAAAAACCCAGAAAAATCCAACCAGATCAATAAAAATATGCCAAAACTAACACGAAAGATCTCTGATTTAGGGGGAAGAATAAATGGCAGAGACTCCATTCTTACTGCCCTTGGAAATCAGAGATATAACGGAGTTGGCTGTAAAGAGACGCTTTAAGATGGGAGAGAGAGAGATGTGTCAATCAATCTATAATGTTCATTACAATTAGCGCATAATACCCGAAAACGATTGTGCAAAGCATAGTCAGTACTGCGTGTAGGAAAAGATAAGGGGATGAAGTACCTAGTGGTCCTGGTGGGAATATTAAATTTAAGTCGTTCTAAAAGAGATGGGAGCAGATATCACCGATTATTTATTTATGGAGGAAGATTACTCCAAGAACTCTTCTCCGATTAGTTAGGGATGGCAGATTCAGAAGCAAGAGTCTGTTAGTATAAGATGGAAGGCGAAGATTAGGATCCCAATTATGTCCACGGAGCGCGAAGAGTAAAAACTGCTTCTGCACTGACCCAATTAAAGCTTGACTATGAGGATGTTGAGGAGACCAGACACATGAACAATACTCAATAATGGGACGGACTAGGGATGTGTAAAGAAGTTTGGTGACAAATGAATCATTAAATTCCTTAGAACAGCGTTTAATAAACCCAAGAGTTCCCTTAGCTTTATTAACTACAGTGGAAATATGATGTGTGAAACTTAATTTATTATCAGAAAGAACACCGAGGTCATCGACTGACAATATACGTTTTAAGTAAGGAGTAAAGTAAAGAGTCACCCTATTAAACGTCATAAACAGGCATTTAGAAAAATTTAGGTTCAAATGATTAGTTAAACACAGTTGTGCATAGAATTTAAATCATCTTGAGGAAGCGCATGATCTGGGGGATCCTTATAAGACAATAATAATTTCACGTCATCGGCATACATAAGTATGCGACAATGGGCTAGTGAAGAAGGAATGTCATTTATAAAAAGATTAAAAAATAGGATGTCTAGGTGACTACCCTGGAGAACTCCAGAAGTAACGAAGACAGATTTAGATATGGCTGATCTAAGCATAACCTGTAAGAAATGATGATATCCACAAGGAAGGGAAGGTGCGAAGCCTTAAATGCTTAGTTTATGCAGAAGTAGGTTATGATTTACAGAGTCAAACGCTTTACTGAAATCAGTATAGATGACATCAGTTTGCATTCTATTAAGGAATGCCTCATTTACAACAGAGGTAAATTTCAATAAATTGGTCGAAGTCGACCGACTCTTAACAAAGCAGTGCTGGGCAGGGGAGATAATTGACTAGCCGATGTGTTGCAAGGTCGAAGTAATTATCTTTTCGAAGAGCTTAGGGATTGCGGACAACTTCTCAATTCCCCTGTAGTAGGATATATCCGACTTGCAACCTTTTTTATGCAGAGGGATAATGTAAGATTCTATCCAAAAGGATGGAAAGACAGAGTATTCCAAAGAGAGGTTAAAAAGAATTGAAAGAGGTTTAATTATAGAAGAACAGCACTCCTTAAACACGCAACTAGGAATATTGTCAGGCCCAGGAGTGAAGGAAGATTTTAGATTGTTAATGGATGAGAGCAGGCAACTGTCAAGAAATATAAGGGAAACAAGTAAGAAAGGCTACAGTCGAGCTAGCCGACTGTAAGAGACCCCGTAATCATAGTATTTGCAATAAAACACTTTGAAACAAAACCATCAGTTTGTAATAGGGATGCTAATCGCCAAGAAAATGCCGATATCTATATTAATTAAAATATTACATCAAATCAAATATCGATAATATCAACAACTGAATTCGAATACGGTATATCGCTATAGATAAATACAATGACCAAATATCGATATCATATCGCAATTATAATTACTATCGCATTGAATATCGATATATGATTTATCGTTTCGTATGCATACATGTGCGTGCATCGTCCGCGAGCAGCGCTGTCGCTACACAAGCAGCGAAAACGTTCGCTCACATGTTTATATGCTTCTGTCTCGCTTGCACACATGCATTGACATTGCGTGCAATTGTTAACTTTGTTACGTGTCTAGCTCTTTTGTTTATTGTCCGATTTGTATGCAACTTTCAGGATAGTTTGTCATACTTTGTCTCCAAACGAATTTGAAATTACAATACCGTACGATAAGTGCAAATGCCTTAAAAATGGCATTGAAGTTTGAAAATTATTTCATTCTTGTGGGAAAATGGGTCGTGGCAGTCCAAAAATTTTAATAACAATGCATTTATGCTGTCTCTAGGAACCTTCATACCAAAAATGGTATTCCTTAGTGCTATAGTTACAGAGATATTCGCTTAAAACGTCATTTTTTTCGTAAGTGACCATAGTTTTTTACAATATGCGGGGGCGGTGAGGGGCGTGGCAAAGATTTTAAATAAACTTGATCTGCTCGCGAAGCAGACGGACTTTCATTCTAAATTTGGTGGCTCTAGCTTTTGTAGTTTAAAAGATCCAGGTGTTCATACAGACGGACGGACGGACGGACGGACGGACAGACGGACATTGCTATATCGTCTCGGCTGTTGATGCTGATCAAGAATATATCTACTTTTTGGGGTCGGTCACGCCTCCTTCTGCCTGTTACGCACATTTCGCTTCAGACAAACTTAATAGACCCCTCTACTCTTTTTTAGAGTACGGTGTCTAAAAACGCAATTAGAGGTTGGGAGTTTAAAGGGGTAAAAGAAATTAGTATGCAAACTAGGGGAATACGTAGATTGAACAAATAAGAAAGGCTACAGTCGAGCGAGCCGACTGTAATAGACCCCGTACTCCTTCTAGTGCACGATTTCCATACAAATCACCAATTTTCGACCGATTTGTCCTATGGGAGCTATAGGCTATAGTTGTCCGATCCGGACCAAACTTGGTGAGGATAGTTATAATGGTACCATACACATAATGTGCCAGTTTTGTTACAGTCGCTCAACTAATACTTCATGCCTCCATACAAATCACCCATTTTCGACCGATTTGTCCTATGGGAGCTATAGGCTATAGCTGTCCGATCCAGACCAAACTTGGTGAGGATAGTTATAATGGTACCATACACATAATGTGCTAGTTTGGTTACAGTCGCTCTACTAAAACTTCATGCCTCCATACAAATCACGAATTTTCGGCCGATTTGTCCTATGGGAGCTATAGGCTATAGTTGTCCGATCCGGACCAAACTTGGTGAGGATAGTTATAATGGTACCCTACACATAATGTGTTAGTTTGGTTGCAATCGCTCTACTAAAACTTCACGCCTCCATACAAATCACCCATTTTCGACCGATTTGTCCTATGGGAGCTATAGGCTATAGTTGTCCGATCCAGACCAAACTTGGTGAGGATAGTTATAATGGTACCATACACATAATGTGCTAGTTTGGTTACAGTCGCTCTACTAAAACTTCATGCCTCCATACAAATCACGAATTTTCGGCCGATTTGTCCTATGGGAGCTATAGGCTATAGTTGTCCGATCCGGACCAAACTTGGTGAGGATAGTTATAATGGTACCCTACACATAATGTGTTAGTTTGGTTGCAATCGCTCTACTAAAACTTCACGCCTCCATACAAATCACCCATTTTCGACCGATTTGTCCTATGGGAGCTATAGGCTATAGTTGTCCGATCCGGACCAAACTTGGTGAGGATAGTTATAATGGTACCCTACACATAATGTGTTAGTTTGGTTGCAATCGCTCTACTAAAACTTCACGCCTCCATACAAATCACCCATTTTCGACCGATTTGTCCTATGGGAGCTATAGGCTATAGTTGTCCGATCCAGACCAAACTTGGTGAGGATAGTTATAATGGTACCATACACATAATGTGCTAGTTTGGTTACAGTCGCACTACTAAAACTTCATGCCTCCATACAAATCACGAATTTTCGGCCGATTTGTCCTATGGGAGCTATAGGCTATAGTTGTCCGATCCGGATCAAACTTGGTGAGGATAGTTATAATGGTACCATACACATAATGTGCTAGTTTGGTTACAGTCGCACTACTAAAACTTCATGCCTCCATACAAATCACGAATTTTCGGCCGATTTGTCCTATGGGAGCTATAGGCTATAGTTGTCCGATCCGGACCAAACTTGGTGAGGATAGTTATAATGGTACCCTACACATAATGTGTTAGTTTGGTTGCAATCGCTCTACTAAAACTTCACGCCTCCATACAAATCACCCATTTTCGACCGATTTGTCCTATGGGAGCTATAGGCTATAGTTGTCCGATCCAGACCAAACTTGGTGAGGATAGTTATAATGGTACCATACACATAATGTGCTAGTTTGGTTACAGTCGCACTACTAAAACTTCATGCCTCCATACAAATCACGAATTTTCGGCCGATTTGTCCTATGGGAGCTATAGGCTATAGTTGTCCGATCCGGACCAGACTTGGTGAGGATAGTTATAATGGTACCATACACATAATGTGCTAGTTTGGTTACAGTCGCTCTACTAAAACTTCATGCCTCCATACAAATCACGAATTTTCGGCCGATTTGTCCTATGGGAGCTATAGGCTATAGTTGTTCGATCCGGACCAAATTTAGTGAGGATAGTTAGATAGGTACCATACACATAATGTGTGAATTTGGTGTCCCTAGCTCTAGTCGTTTTCAAGTTATGGTGATGTGAAAATAGTTTTTTACAATTTGCGGAGGCGGTAAGGGGCGTGGCAAAGATTTGAAATAAACTTGATCTGCTCGCGAAGCAGACGGACTTTCATTCCAAATTTGGTGGCTCTAGCTCTTGTAGTTTAAAAGATCTAGGTGATCATACAGACGGACGGACAAGCCTCCTTCTGCCTGTTACGCACATTTCTCTTCAGACAAACTTAATAGACCCCTATACTCTTTTTTTAGAGTACGGGGTCTAAAAACGCACAAATCGGATCCGAATGAAACCGGTACTGGTTGACGAGGAAACTTGTCTTAGTGCCTCGTGGCTTAAACGAGCCAATTATTTGTAAAATTGGAAAAGGTAGAGAGCTACATCGAGAGACAACGGAGTTCACTCGTTAATAAAATGGTGAACCCGAGCGAAGTTGAGATTCAGTGCAGGCTAGACATTCTGAATTCATACATTTCTAAAGCCATGGACCTTCAGTCGGAGATCGATGCAATATATCCTGACAATACTAGCCGCGCAATGCTGGAGGAAACGTGTATTCATGCCTGATCGTCTTACATGTCTGTCCTTAGCGTGTACCACGCGTCCGAAAACGTACCTCCAGTATCTCACCATTCTCACCTGCCCAAACTTAAGTTGCCTAAGTTCAGTGGTAAACATTCAGAATATAGATAGCTTATCGGGCTTTTTAATAGTTTGGTAGATTCTGATCGCTCGCTATCAAACATGCAAAAATTCAACCATTTGATATCGTGCTTATAGGATGAGGCGTTAGGTACCTTGAGAGCTTTCAAGGTGTCTGATGGGAATTATCCAAAAGCATTAGAGAGCCTAAGTCGAGTATACGACAACAAATGCGTGATCTTTTTTGACATTCTTGCCCAGTTGTTCGATATTGACCCGATAGATAAGCCATCGGCAATTGGAACTCGCACGATGGTGGACTCTGTATCGGCAATTTTTGATTCGCTAATGTTCGTTGGTAATGAGCAGGACTTCGCCAACGGAATTCTTATCCAAATAGTCATGTCAAAGGTAGATCCTCATACGAAATCGAAGTACGAGGAGCAGCTTGACTATAACACATTGCCAAAATGGGTCGATTGTGTCGCGGCTTTGAACGGCCGATATCAGCATTTATATGCCGAAGAGAGTTCAAAGTCCAGGATGAAACAGAAACCCGACATGAAACACGCAAAAAAGCCTCATTTGGATGCACGAATGTCGAAAAGGAAGTTGAATCCTCATGCAACTTTTGCAGTGCCAAACATATGATTGGAAATTGCCAATACGAATTAGAAACATTACAAGCATCTGCTCATCCTGCCCATGTGAATCATGTTGCTAGCGAAATCCACCAATTAATCCTTGCAACTGCAGTTGTAACAGTTTGAGACAGGTTTAGTCAAAAACGAAACGATAGAGCCTTGTTGGATTCAGGCTCGCAGGTGAATTTCATGACGGAAGAGCTCAATTAACCTTTGCGCCTTCAACCCAAAAATAAGTGCTTGACTGTTAAGTCAGTTGGACAGGCTAGATTGACAGCAAAAAACGAAGAATCGACAATAGTTTCGTCTCGAGTAACGAGACACCAGTTTGGCGCCGAGTTGTTTTGGGTCCTAAAATCAATTTGTAGCAGGCAGCCAGACTGTGATCTTCCCATCAATCGGTGGAAGATTCCATCAAATGTCGAACTGGCTGATCTAGAATTTCAAAGACCCCATCAAATAGATATGCTTCTGGGAGCAGACTCCTTCTTCGACTTTCTACGTAGTGGACAAATAAGATTGGCGAATAAAGGTCCAGCGCTGCAAAGGACGTTGCTTGGTTGGGTGGCATTAGGGCGGTGCAGAAAAATTCGTACCAAAAGCCCAGTATGCTGGTCAGTGATGCAACATAGACAAGTGTTTCGGAAAATTATTCTGCAGAGCACCTTGTTTGCGAACAAAGCTTTCGGGACAGGATTTGGAAATTGCCGACAGGACATTTTGGAATCAGTGTGTCATTCAAAACTGATCCCAAACTGCTCCAATGTCCCCCAGAAATAGTTTAAAGACAGGTTCTCTCGGTAGAGTGTAGAGGTTTGTAAGGCGGCCCCAAAACTGACCGCCGTACATTATCATTTTGGTTTTTTATTATTAATTTATAGTTTTAAGAATGGAATATTGTTTAATATCTA
>JAEIGM010000754.1:0-7500 GCA_018903735.1 Drosophila cardini
GAAAATGCAAAAACAAAAAATAAATGAAAAAATTTTAAATTGACGAAATCAAGATTATTTTGATGCAGAGTCGATATAAATGAAAATTATTGAATTAAATGGTATTCTGATTCAAAATCGGTTGAGTTTTGACAGAGATAGCTAAGATCAAGGCCCGAAATGTGAGGATTCGAAAATAACGTCTAAAATCCTCTAAGACCTCTAGAAACGCCAGAAAATGCAAAAACAAAAAATAAATGAAAAAATTTTAAATTGACGAAATCAAGATTATTTTGATGCAGAGTCGATATAAATGAAAATTATTGAATTAAATGGTATTCCGATTCAAAATCGGTTGAGTTTTGACAGAGATAGCTAAGATCAAGGCCCGAAATGTGAGGATTCGAAAATAACGTCTAAAATCCTCTAAGACCTCTAGAAACGCCAGAAAATGCAAAAACAAAAAATAAATGAAAAAATTTTAAATTGACGAAATCAAGATTATTTTGATGCAGAGTCGATATAAATGAAAATTATTGAATTAAATGGTATTCCGATTCAAAATCGGTTGAGTTTTGACAGAGATAGCTAAGATCAAGGCCCGAAATGTGAGGATTCGAAAATAACGTCTAAAATCCTCTAAGACCTCTAGAAACGCCAGAAAATGCAAAAACAAAAAATAAATGAAAAAATTTTAAATTGACGAAATCAAGATTATTTTGATGCAGAGTCGATATAAATGAAAATTATTGAATTAAATGGTATTCCGATTCAAAATCGGTTGAGTTTTGACAGAGATAGCTAAGATCAAGGCCCGAAATGTGAGGATTCGAAAATAACGTCTAAAATCCTCTAAGACCTCTAGAAACGCCAGAAAATGCAAAAACAAAAAAATAAATGAAAAAATTTTAAATTGACGAAATCAAGATTATTTTGATGCAGAGTCGATATAAATGAAAATTATTGAATTAAATGGTATTCCGATTCAAAATCGGTTGAGTTTTGACAGAGATAGCTAAGATCAAGGCCCGAAATGTGAGGATTCGAAAATAACGTCTAAAATCCTCTAAGACCTCTAGAAACGCCAGAAAATGCAAAAACAAAAAATAAATGAAAAAATTTTAAATTGACGAAATCAAGATTATTTTGATGCAGAGTCGATATAAATGAAAATTATTGAATTAAATGGTATTCCGATTCAAAATCGGTTGAGTTTTGACAGAGATAGCTAAGATCAAGGCCCGAAATGTGAGGATTCGAAAATAACGTCTAAAATCCTCTAAGACCTCTAGAAACGCCAGAAAATGCAAAAACAAAAAATAAATGAAAAAATTTTAAATTGACGAAATCAAGATTATTTTGATGCAGAGTCGATATAAATGAAAATTATTGAATTAAATGGTATTCCGATTCAAAATCGGTTGAGTTTTGACAGAGATAGCTAAGATCAAGGCCCGAAATGTGAGGATTCGAAAATAACGTCTAAAATCCTCTAAGACCTCTAGAAACGCCAGAAAATGCAAAAACAAAAAAAAAATAAAAAAAATTTTAAATTGACGAAATCAAGATTATTTTGATGCAGAGTCGATATAAATGAAAATTATTGAATTAAATGGTATTCCGATTCAAAATCGGTTGAGTTTTGACAGAGATAGCTAAGATCAAGGCCCGAAATGTGAGGATTCGAAAATAACGTCTAAAATCCTCTAAGACCTCTAGAAACGCCAGAAAATGCAAAAACAAAAAATAAATGAAAAAATTTTAAATTGACGAAATCAAGATTATTTTGATGCAGAGTCGATATAAATGAAAATTATTGAATTAAATGGTATTCCGATTCAAAATCGGTTGAGTTTTGACAGAGATAGCTAAGATCAAGGCCCGAAATGTGAGGATTCGAAAATAACGTCTAAAATCCTCTAAGACCTCTAGAAACGCCAGAAAATGCAAAAACAAAAAATAAATGAAAAAATTTTAAATTGACGAAATCAAGATTATTTTGATGCAGAGTCGATATAAATGAAAATTATTGAATTAAATGGTATTCCGATTCAAAATCGGTTGAGTTTTGACAGAGATAGCTAAGATCAAGGCCCGAAATGTGAGGATTCGAAAATAACGTCTAAAATCCTCTAAGACCTCTAGAAACGCCAGAAAATGCAAAAACAAAAAATAAATGAAAAAATTTTAAATTGACGAAATCAAGATTATTTTGATGCAGAGTCGATATAAATGAAAATTATTGAATTAAATGGTATTCCGATTCAAAATCGGTTGAGTTTTGACAGAGATAGCTAAGATCAAGGCCCGAAATGTGAGGATTCGAAAATAACGTCTAAAATCCTCTAAGACCTCTAGAAACGCCAGAAAATGCAAAAACAAAAAATAAATGAAAAAATTTTAAATTGACGAAATCAAGATTATTTTGATGCAGAGTCGATATAAATGAAAATTATTGAATTAAATGGTATTCCGATTCAAAATCGGTTGAGTTTTGACAGAGATAGCTAAGATCAAGGCCCGAAATGTGAGGATTCGAAAATAACGTCTAAAATCCTCTAAGACCTCTAGAAACGCCAGAAAATGCAAAAACAAAAAATAAATGAAAAAAATTTTAAATTGACGAAATCAAGATTATTTTGATGCAGAGTCGATATAAATGAAAATTATTGAATTAAATGGTATTCCGATTCAAAATCGGTTGAGTTTTGACAGAGATAGCTAAGATCAAGGCCCGAAATGTGAGGATTCGAAAATAACGTCTAAAATCCTCTAAGACCTCTAGAAACGCCAGAAAATGCAAAAACAAAAAATAAATGAAAAAATTTTAAATTGACGAAATCAAGATTATTTTGATGCAGAGTCGATATAAATGAAAATTATTGAATTAAATGGTATTCCGATTCAAAATCGGTTGAGTTTTGACAGAGATAGCTAAGATCAAGGCCCGAAATGTGAGGATTCGAAAATAACGTCTAAAATCCTCTAAGACCTCTAGAAACGCCAGAAAATGCAAAAACAAAAAATAAATGAAAAAATTTTAAATTGACGAAATCAAGATTATTTTGATGCAGAGTCGATATAAATGAAAATTATTGAATTAAATGGTATTCCGATTCAAAATCGGTTGAGTTTTGACAGAGATAGCTAAGATCAAGGCCCGAAATGTGAGGATTCGAAAATAACGTCTAAAATCCTCTAAGACCTCTAGAAACGCCAGAAAATGCAAAAACAAAAAATAAATGAAAAAATTTTAAATTGACGAAATCAAGATTATTTTGATGCAGAGTCGATATAAATGAAAATTATTGAATTAAATGGTATTCCGATTCAAAATCGGTTGAGTTTTGACAGAGATAGCTAAGATCAAGGCCCGAAATGTGAGGATTCGAAAATAACGTCTAAAATCCTCTAAGACCTCTAGAAACGCCAGAAAATGCAAAAACAAAAAATAAATGAAAAAATTTTAAATTGACGAAATCAAGATTATTTTGATGCAGAGTCGATATAAATGAAAATTATTGAATTAAATGGTATTCCGATTCAAAATCGGTTGAGTTTTGACAGAGATAGCTAAGATCAAGGCCCGAAATGTGAGGATTCGAAAATAACGTCTAAAATCCTCTAAGACCTCTAGAAACGCCAGAAAATGCAAAAACAAAAAATAAATGAAAAAATTTTAAATTGACGAAATCAAGATTATTTTGATGCAGAGTCGATATAAATGAAAATTATTGAATTAAATGGTATTCCGATTCAAAATCGGTTGAGTTTTGACAGAGATAGCTAAGATCAAGGCCCGAAATGTGAGGATTCGAAAATAACGTCTAAAATCCTCTAAGACCTCTAGAAACGCCAGAAAATGCAAAAACAAAAAATAAATGAAAAAATTTTAAATTGACGAAATCAAGATTATTTTGATGCAGAGTCGATATAAATGAAAATTATTGAATTAAATGGTATTCTGATTCAAAATCGGTTGAGTTTTGACAGAGATAGCTAAGATCAAGGCCCGAAATGTGAGGATTCGAAAATAACGTCTAAAATCCTCTAAGACCTCTAGAAACGCCAGAAAATGCAAAAACAAAAAATAAATGAAAAAATTTTAAATTGACGAAATCAAGATTATTTTGATGCAGAGTCGATATAAATGAAAATTATTGAATTAAATGGTATTCCGATTCAAAATCGGTTGAGTTTTGACAGAGATAGCCAAGATCAAGGCCCGAAATGTGAGGATTCGAAAATAACGTCTAAAATCCTCTAAGACCTCTAGAAACGCCAGAAAATGCAAAAACAAAAAATAAATGAATAAATTTTAAATTGAAGAAATCAAGATTATTTTGATGCAGAGTCGATATAAATGAAAATTATTGAATTAAATGGTATTCCGATTCAAAATCGGTTGAGTTTTGACAGAGATAGCTAAGATCAAGGCCCGAAATGTGAGGATTCGAAAATAAGGTCTAAAATCCTCTAAGACCTCTAGAAACGCCAGAAAATGCTAAAACAAAAAATAAATGAAAAAATTTTAAATTGACGAAATCAAGATTATTTTGATGCAGAGTCGAAATAAATGAAAATTATTGAATTAAATGGTATTCCGATTCAAAATCGGTTGAGTTTTGACAGAGATAGCTAAGATCAAGGCCCGAAATGTGAGGATTCGAAAATAACGTCTAAAATCCTCTAAGACCTCTAGAAACGCCAGAAAATGCAAAAACAAAAAATAAATGAAAAAATTTTAAATTGACGAAATCAAGATTATTTTGATGCAGAGTCGATATAAATGAAAATTATTGAATTAAATGGTATTTTGATTCAAAATCGGTTGAGTTTTGACAGAGATAGCTAAGATCAAGGCCCGAAATGTGAGGATTCGAAAATAACGTCTAAAATCCTCTAAGACCTCTAGAAACGCCAGAAAATGCAAAAACAAAAAATAAATGAAAAAATTTTAAATTGACGAAATCAAGATTATTTTGATGCAGAGTCGATATAAATGAAAATTATTGAATTAAACGGTATTCCGATTCAAAATCGGTTGAGTTTTGACAGAGATAGCTAAGATCAAGGCCCGAAATGTGAGGATTCGAAAATAACGTCTAAAATCCTCTAAGACCTCTAGAAACGCCAGAAAATGCAAAAACAAAAAATTAAATGAGAAAATTGTAAATTGACGAAATCAAGATTATTTTGATGCAGAGTAGATATAAATGAAAATTATTGAATTAAATGGTATTCCGATTCAAAATCGGTTGAGTTTTGACAGAGATAGCTAAGATCAAGGCCTGAAATGTGAGGATTCGAAAATAACGTCTAAAATCCTCTAAGACCTCTAGAAACGCCAGAAAATGCAAAAACAAAAAATAAATGAAAAAATTTTAAATTGACGAAATCAAGATTATTTTGATGCAGAGTCGATATAAATAAAAATTATTGAATTAAACGGTATTCCGATTCAAAATCGGTTGAGTTTTGACAGAGATAGCTAAGATCAAGGCCCGAAATGTGAGGATTCGAAAATAAGGTCTAAAATCTTCTAAGACCTCTAGAAACGTCAGAAAATGCAAAAAAAAAAATAAATGAAAAAAATTTTAAATTGACGAAATCAAGATTATTTTGATGCAGAGTCGATATAAATGAAAATTATTGAATTAAACGGTATTCCGATTCAAAATCGGTTGAGTTTTGACAGAGATAGCTAAGATCAAGGCCCGAAATGTGAGGATTCGAAAATAACGTCTAAAATCCTCTAAGACCTCTAGAAACGCCAGAAAATGCAAAAACAAAAAATTAAATGAAAAAATTGTAAATTGACGAAATCAAGATTATTTTGATGCAGAGTCGATATAAATGAAAATTATTGAATTAAATGGTATTCCGATTCAAAATCGGTTGAGTTTTGACAGAGATAGCTAAGATCAAGGCCCGAAATGTGAGGATTCGAAAATAACGTCTAAAATCCTCTAAGACCTCTAGAAACGCCAGAAAATGCAAAAACAAAAAATAAATGAAAAAATTTTAAATTGACGAAATCAAGATTATTTTGATGCAGAGTCGATATAAATGAAAATTATTGAATTAAATGGTATTCCGATTCAAAATCGGTTGAGTTTTGACAGAGATAGCTAAGATCAAGGCCTGAAATGTGAGGATTCGAAAATAACGTCTAAAATCCTCTAAGACCTCTAGAAACGCCAGAAAATGCAAAAACAAAAAATAAATGAAAAAATTTTAAATTGACGAAATCAAGATTATTTTGATGCAGAGTCGATATAAATGAAAATTATTGAATTAAACGGTATTCCGATTCAAAATCGGTTGAGTTTTGACAGAGATAGCTAAGATCAAGGCCCGAAATGTGAGGATTCGAAAATAACGTCTAAAATCCTCTAAGACCTCTAGAAACGCCAGAAAATGCAAAAACAAAAAATAAATGAAAAAATTTTAAATTGACGAAATCAAGATTATTTTGATGCAGAGTCGATATAAATGAAAATTATTGAATTAAACGGTATTCCGATTCAAAATCGGTTGAGTTTTGACAGAGATAGCTAAGATCAAGGCCCGAAATGTGAGGATTCGAAAATAACGTCTAAAATCCTCTAAGACCTCTAGAAACGCCAGAAAATGCAAAAACAAAAAATAAATGAAAAAAATTTTAAATTGACGAAATCAAGATTATTTTGATGCAGAGTCGATATAAATGAAAATTATTGAATTAAACGGTATTCCGATTCAAAATCGGTTGAGTTTTGACAGAGATAGCTAAGATCAAGGCCCGAAATGTGAGGATTCGAAAATAACGTCTAAAATCCTCTAAGACCTCTAGAAACGCCAGAAAATGCAAAAACAAAAAATAAATGAAAAAATTTTAAATTGACGAAATCAAGATTATTTTGATGCAGAGTCGATATAAATGAAAATTATTGAATTAAATGGTATTTCTGATTCAAAATCGGTTGAGTTTTGACAGAGATAGCTAAGATCAAGGCCCGAAATGTGAGGATTCGAAAATAACGTCTAAAATCCTCTAAGACCTCTAGAAACGCCAGAAAATGCAAAAACAAAAAATAAATGAAAAAATTTTAAATTGACGAAATCAAGATTATTTTGATGCAGAGTCGATATAAATGAAAATTATTGAATTAAATGGTATTCCGATTCAAAATCGGTTGAGTTTTGACAGAGATAGCTAAGATCAAGGCCCGAAATGTGAGGATTCGAAAATAACGTCTAAAATCCTCTAAGACCTCTAGAAACGCCAGAAAATGCAAAAACAAAAAATAAATGAAAAAATTTTAAATTGACGAAATCAAGATTATTTTGATGCAGAGTCGATATAAATGAAAATTATTGAATTAAATGGTATTCCGATTCAAAATCGGTTGAGTTTTGACAGAGATAGCTAAGATCAAGGCCCGAAATGTGAGGATTCGAAAATAACGTCTAAAATCCTCTAAGACCTCTAGAAACGCCAGAAAATGCAAAAACAAAAAATAAATGAAAAAATTTTAA
>JAEIGM010000185.1:0-65682 GCA_018903735.1 Drosophila cardini
CCTCACATTTCGGGCCTTGATCTTAGCTATCTCTGTCAAAACTCAACCGATTTTGAATCGGAATACCATTTAATTCAGCAATTTTCATTTATATCGACTCTGCATCAAAATAATCTTGATTTCGTCAATTTAAAATTTTTCATTTATTTTTTGTTTTTGCATTTTCTGGCGTTTCCTAGGGTCTTAGAGGATTTTAGACGTTATTTTCGAATCCTCACATTTCAGACTGATCTTAGCTATCTCTGTCAAAACTCAACCGATTTTGAATCGGAATACCATTTAATTCAATAATTTTCATTTATATCGACTCTGCATCAAAATAATCTTGATTTCGTCAATTTAAAATTTTTTTTATTTATTTTTTGTTTTTGCATTTTCTGGCGTTTCTAGAGGTCTTAGAGGGTTTTAGACGTTATTTTCGAATCCTCACATTTCGGGCCTTGATCTTAGCTATCTCTGTCCAAACTCAACCGATTTTGAATCGGAATACCATTTAATTCAATAATTTTCATTTATATCGACTCTGCATCAAAATAATCTTGATTTCGTCAATTTAAAATTTTTTTTATTTATTTTTTGTTTTTGCATTTTCTGGCGTTTCTAGAGGTCTTAGAGGGTTTTAGACGTTATTTTCGAATCCTCACATTTCGGGCCTTGATCTTAGCTATCTCTGTTAAAACTCAATCGATTTTGAATCGGAATACCATTTAATTCAATAATTTTCAAACATATCGACTCTGCATCAAAATAATCTTGATTTCGTCAATTTAAAATTTTTTTTTATTTATTTTTGTTTTTCCATTTTCTGGCGTTTCTAGAGGTCTTAGACGATTTTTAGACGTTATTTTCGAATCCTCACATTTCGGGCCTTGATCTTAGCTATCTCTGTCAAAACTCAACCGATTTTGAATCGGAATACCATTTAATTCAATAATTTTCATTTATATCGACTCTGCATCAAAATAATCTTGATTTCGTCAATTTAAAATTTTTTCATTTATTTTTTTTTTTTGCATTTTCTGGCGTTTCTAGAGGTCTTAGAGGGTTTTGACACTTATTTTCGAATCCTCACATTTCGGGCCTTGATCTTAGCTATCTCTGTCAAAACTCAACCGATTTTGAATCGGAATACCATTTAATTCAATAATTTTCATTTATATCGACTCTGCATCAAAATAATCTTGATTTCGTCAATTTAAAATTTTTTTTTATTTATTTTTTGTTTTTGCATTTTCTGGCGTTTCTAGAGGTCTTAGAGGGTTTCAGACGTTATTTTCGAATCCTCACATTTCGGGCCTTGATCTTAGCTATCTCTGTCAAAACTCAACCGATTTTGAATCGGAATACCATTTAATTCAATAATTTTCATTTATATCGACTCTGCATCAAAATAATCTTGATTTCGTCAATTTAAAATTTTTTCATTTATTTTTTGTTTTTGCATTTTCTGGCGTTTCTAGAGGTCTTAGAGGATTTTAGACGTTTTTTTTCGAATCCTCACATTTCGGGCCTTGATCTTAGCTATCTCTGTCAAAACTCAACCGATTTTGAATCAGAATACCATTTAATTCAATAATTTTCATTTATATCGACTCTGCATCAAAATAATCTTGATTTCGTCAATTTAAAATTTTTTTATTTATTTTTTGTTTTTGCATTTTCTGGCGTTTCTAGAGGTCTTAGAGGGTTTTAGACGTTATTTTCGAATCCTCACATTTCGGGCCTTGATCTTAGCTATCTCTGTTAAAACTCAACCGATTTTGAATCGGAATACCATTTAATTCAATAATTTTCATTTATATCGACTCTGCATCAAAATAATCTTGATTTCGTCAATTTAAAATTTTTTTATTTATTTTTTGTTTTTGCATTTTCTGGCGTTTCTAGAGGTCTTAGAGGATTTTAGACGTTATTTTCGAATCCTCACATTTCGGGCCTTGATCTTAGCTATCTCTGTCAAAACTCAACCGATTTTTAATCAGAATACCATTTAATTCAATAATTTTCATTTATATCGACTCTGCATCAAAATAATCTTGAATTCGTCAATTTAAAATTTTTTTATTTATTTTTTGTTTTTGCATTTTCTGGCGTTTCTAGAGGTCTTAGACGATTTTAGACGTTATTTTCGAATCCTCACATTTCGGGCCTTGATCTTAGCTATCTCTGTCAAAACTCAACCGATTTTGAATCGGAATACCATTTAATTCAATAGTTTTCATTTATATCGACTCTGCATCAAAATAATCTTGATTTCGTCAATTTAAAATTTTTTCATTTATTTTTTGTTTTTGCATTTTCTGGCGTTTCTAGAGGTCTTAGAGGATTTTAGACGTTATTTTCGAATCCTCACATTTCGGACCTTGATCTTAGCTATCTCTGTCGAAATTCAACCGATTTTGAATCGGAATACCATTTAATTCAATAATTTTCATTTATATCGACTCTGCATCAAAATAATCTTGATTTCGTCAATTTAAAATTTTTTCATTTATTTTTTGTTTTTGCATTTTCTGGCGTTTCTAGAGGTCTTAGAGGATTTTAGACGTTATTTTCGAATCCTCACATTTCAGGCCTTGATCTTAGCTATCTCTGTCAAAACTCAACCGATTTTTAATCGGAATACCGTTTAATTCAATAATTTTCATTTATATCGACTCTGCATCAAAATAATCTTGATTTCGTCAATTTAAAATTTTTTCATTTATTTTTTGTTTTTGCATTTTCTGGCGTTTCTAGAGGTCTTAGAGGGTTTTAGACGTTATTTTCGAATCCTCACATTTCGGGCCTTGATCTTAGCTATCTCTGTCAAAACTCAACCGATTTTGAATCGGAATACCATTTAATTCAATAATTTTCATTTATATCGACTCTGCATCAAAATAATCTTGATTTCGTCAATTTAAAATTTTTTCATTTATTTTTTGTTTTTGCATTTTCTGGCGTTTCTAGAGGTCTTAGACGATTTTAGACGTTATTTTTGAATCCTCACATTTCGGGCCTTGATCTTAGCTATCTCTGTCAAAACTCAACCGATTTTGAATCAGAATACCATTTAATTCAATAATTTTCATTTATATCGACTCTGCATCAAAATAATCTTGATTTCGTCAATTTAAAATTTTTTCATTTATTTTTTGTTTTTGCATTTTCTGGCGTTTCTAGAGGTCTTAGAGGATTTTAGACGTTATTTTCGAATCCTCACATTTCGGACCTTGATCTTAGCTATCTCTGTTGAAACTCAACCGATTTTGAATCGGAATACCATTTAATTCAATAATTTTCATTTATATCGACTCTGCATCAAAATAATCTTGATTTCGTCAATTTAAAATTT
Organism: Drosophila cardini; assembly: GCA_018903735.1. Classification (NCBI taxonomy): domain Eukaryota; kingdom Metazoa; phylum Arthropoda; class Insecta; order Diptera; family Drosophilidae; genus Drosophila; species Drosophila cardini. Next base: position 3,338 of record JAEIGM010000185.1, read on the forward strand.
TTTCATTTATTTTTTGTTTTTGCATTTTCTGGCGTTTCTAGAGGTCTTAGAGGATTTTAGACGTTATTTTCGAATCCTCACATTTCGGACCTTGATCTTAGCTATCTCTGTCAAAACTCAACCGATTTTGAATCGGAATACCATTTCATTCAATAATTTTCATTTATATCGACTCTGCATCAAAATAATCTTGATTTCGTCAATTTAAAATTTTTTCATTTATTTTTTGTTTTTGCATTTTCTGGCGTTTCTAGAGGTCTTAGAGGATTTTAGACGTTATTTTCGAATCCTCACATTTCAGGCCTTGATCTTAGCTATCTCTGTCAAAACTCAACCGATTTTGAATCAGAATACCATTTAATTCAATAATTTTCATTTATATCGACTCTGCATCAAAATAATCTTGATTTCGTCAATTTGAAATTTTTTTATTTATTTTTTGTTTTTGCATTTTCTGGCGTTTCTAGAGGTCTTAGAGGGTTTTAGACGTTATTTTCGAATCCTCACATTTCGGGCCTTGATCTTAGCTATCTCTGTCAAAACTCAACCGATTTTGAATCGGAATACCATTTAATTCAATAATTTTGATTTATATCGACTCTGCATCAAAATAATCTTGATTTCGTCAATTTAAAATTTTTTTATTTATTTTTTGTTTTTGCATTTTCTGGCGTTTCTAGAGGTCTTAGAGGGTTTTAGACGTTATTTTCGAATCCTCACATTTCGGGCCTTGATCTTAGCTATCTCTGTCAAAACTCAACCGATTTTGAATCGGAATACCATTTAATTCAATAATTTTCATTAATATCGACTCTGCATCAAAATAATCTTGATTTCGTCAATTTAAAATTTATTCATTTATTTTTTGTTTTTGCATTTTCTGGCGTTTCTAGAGGTCTTAGAGGATTTTAGACGTTATTTTCGAATCCTCACATTTCGGGCCTTGATCTTGGCTATCTCTGTCAAAACTCAACCGATTTTGAATCGGAATACCATTTAATTCAATAATTTTCATTTATATCGACTCTGCATCAAAATAATCTTGATTTCGTCAATTTAAAATTTTTTTCATTTATTTTTTGTTTTTGCATTTTCTGGCGTTTCTAGAGGTCTTAGAGGATTTTAGACCTTATTTTCGAATCCTCACATTTCGGGCCTTGATCTTGGCTATCTCTGTCAAAACTCAACCGATTTTGAATCGGAATACCATTTAATTCAATAATTTTCATTTATATCGACTCTGCATCAAAATAATCTTGATTTCGTCAATTTAAAATTTTTTCATTTATTTTTTGTTTTTGCATTTTCTGGCGTTTCTAGAGGTCTTAGAGGATTTTAGACGTTATTTTCGAATCCTCACATTTCGGGCCTTGATCTTAGCTATCTCTGTCAAAACTAAACCGATTTTGAATCGGAATACCATTTAATTCAATAATTTTCATTTATATCGACTCTGCATCAAAATAATCTTGATTTCGCCAATTTAAAATTTTTTCATTTATTTTTTGTTTTTGCATTTTCTGGTGTTTCTAGAGGTCTTAGAGGATTTTAGACGTTATTTTCGATCCTCGGGGGTTTTAGACGTTTTTCGAATCCTCACATTTCGGGCCTTGATCTTAGCAATCTCTGTCGAAACTCAACCGATTTTGAATCGGAATACCATTTAATTCAATAATTTTCATTTATATCGACTCTGCATCAAAATAATCTTGATTTCGTCAATTTAAAATTTTTTCATTTATTTTTTGTTTTTGCATTTTCTGGCGTTTCTAGAAGTCTTAGAGGATTTTAGACCTTATTTTCGAATCCTCACATTTCAGGCCTTGATCTTAGCTATCTCTGTCGAAACTCAACCGATTTTGAATCGGAATACCATTTAATTCAATAATTTTCATTTATATCGACTCTGCATCAAAATAATCTTGATTTCGTCAATTTAAAATTTTTTCATTTAGTTTTTGTTTTTGCATTTTCTGGCGTTTCTAGAGGTCTTAGAGGATTTTAGACCTTATTTTCGAATCCTCACATTTCGGGCCTTGATCTTAGCTACCTCTGTCAAAACTCAACCGATTTTGAATCAGAATACCATTTAATTCAATAATTTTCATTTATATCGACTCTGCATCAAAATAATCTTGATTTCGTCAATTTAAAATTTTTTCATTTATTTTTTGTTTTTGCATTTTCTGGCGTTTCTAGAGGTCTTAGAGGATTTTAGACGTTATTTTCGAATCCTCACATTTCGGGCCTTGATCTTAGCTATCTCTGTCGAAACTCAACCGATTTTGAATCGGAATACCATTTAATTCAATAATTTTCATTTATATCGACTCTGCATCAAAATAATCTTGATTTCGTCAATTTAAAATTTTTTCATTTATTTTTTGTTTTTGCATTTTCTGGCGTTTCTAGAGGTCTTAGAGGATTTTAGACGTTATTTTCGAATCCTCACATTTCGGGCCTTGATCTTAGCTATCTCTGTCAAAACTCAACCGATTTTGAATCGGAATACCATTTAATTCAATAATTTTCATTTATATCGACTCTGCATCAAAATAATCTTGATTTCGTCAATTTAAAATTTTTTCATTTATTTTTTGTTTTTGCATTTTCTGGCGTTTCTAGAGGTCTTAAAGGATTTTAGACGTTATTTTCGAATCCTCACATTTCGGGCCTTGATCTTAGCTATCTCTGTCAAAACTCAACCGATTTTGAATCGGAATACCGTTTAATTCAATAATTTTCATTTATATCGACTCTGCATCAAAATAATCTTGATTTCGTCAATTTAAAATTTTTTCATTTATTTTTTGTTTTTGCATTTTCTGGCGTTTCTAGAGGTCTTAGAGGATTTTAGACGTTATTTTCGAATCCTCACATTTCGGGCCTTGATCTTAGCTATCTCTGTCAAAACTCAACCGATTTTGAATCGGAATACCATTTAATTCAATAATTTTCATTTATATCGACTCTGCATCAAAAAAATCTTGATTTCGTCAATTTAAAATTTTTTCATTTATTTTTTGTTTTTGCATTTTCTGGCGTTTCTAGAGGTCTTAGAGGATTTTAGACGTTATTTTCGAATCCTCACATTTCGGGCCTTGATCTTAGCTATCTCTGTCAAAACTCAACCGATTTTGAATCAGAATACCATTTAATTCAATAATTTTCATTTATATCGACTCTGCATCAAAATAATCTTGATTTCGTCAATTTAAATTGTTTTCATTTATTTCTTGTTTTTGCATTTTCTGGCGTTTCTAGAGGTCTTAGAGGATTTTAGACGTTATTTTCGAATCCTCACATTTCGGGCCTTGATCTTGGCTATCTCTGTCAAAACTCAACCGATTTTGAATCGGAATACCATTTAATTCAATAATTTTCATTTATATCGACTCTGCATCAAAATAATCTTGATTTCGTCAATTTAAAATTTTTTCATTTATTTTTTGTTTTTGCATTTTCTGGCGTTTCTAGAGGTCTTAAAGGATTTTAGACGTTATTTTCGAATCCTCACATTTCGGGCCTTGATCTTAGCTATCTCTGTCAAAACTCAACCGATTTTGAATCGGAATACCATTTAATTCAATAATTTTCATTTATATCGACTCTGCATCAAAATAATCTTGATTTCGTCAATTTAAAATTTTTTCATTTATTTTTGGTTTTTGCATTTTCTGGCGTTTCTAGAGGTCTTAGAGGATTTTAGACGTTATTTTCGAATCCTCACATTTCGGGCCTTGATCTTAGCTATCTCTGTCAAAACTCAACCGATTTTGAATCGGAATACCATTTAATTCAATAATTTTCATTTATATCGACTCTGCATCAAAATAATCTTGATTTCGTCAATTTAAAATTTTTTCATTTATTTTTTGTTTTTGCATTTTCTGGCGTTTCTAGAGGTCTTAGAGGATTTTAGACATTATTTTCGAATCCTCACATTTCGGGCCTTGATCTTGGCTATCTCTGTCAAAACTCAACCGATTTTGAATCGGAATACCATTTAATTCAATAATTTTCATTTATATCGACTCTGCATCAAAATAGTCTTGATTTCGTCAATTTAAAATTTTTTCATTTATTTTTTGTTTTTGCATTTTCTGGCGTTTCTAGAGGTCTTAGAGGATTTTAGACGTTATTTTCGAATCCTCACATTTCGGGCCTTGATCTTAGCTATCTCTGTCGAAACTCAACCGATTTTGAATCGGAATACCATTTAATTCAATAATTTTCATTTATATCGACTCTGCATCAAAATAATCTTGATTTCGTCAATTTAAAATTTTTTCATTTATTTTTTGTTTTTGCATTTTCTGGTGTTTCTAGAGGTCTTAGAGGATTTTAGACGTTATTTTCGAATCCTCACATTTCGGGCCTTGATCTTAGCTATCTCTGTCGAAACTCAACCGATTTTGAATCGGAATACCATTTAATTCAATAATTTTCATTTATATCGACTCTGCATCAAAATAATCTTGATTTCGTCAATTTAAAATTTTTTCATTTATTTTTTGTTTTTGCATTTTCTGGCGTTTCTAGAAGTCTTAGAGGATTTTAGACGTTATTTTCGAATCCTCACATTTCAGGCCTTGATCTTAGCTATCTCTGTCAAAACTCAACCGATTTTGAATCGGAATACCATTTAATTCAATAATTTTCATTTATATCGACTCTGCATCAAAATAATCTTGATTTCGTCAATTTAAAATTTTTTCATTTATTTTTTGTTTTTGCATTTTCTGGCGTTTCTAGAGGTCTTAGAGGATTTTAGACCTTATTTTCGAATCCTCACATTTCGGGCCTTGATCTTAGCTACCTCTGTCAAAACTCAACCGATTTTGAATCGGAATACCATTTAATTCAATAATTTTCATTTATATCGACTCTGCATCAAAATAATCTTGATTTCGTCAATTTAAAATTTTTTCATTTATTTTTTGTTTTTGCATTTTCTGGCGTTTCTAGAAGTCTTAGAGGATTTTAGACGTTATTTTCGAATCCTCACATTTCGGGCCTTGATCTTAGCTATCTCTGTCGAAACTCAACCGATTTTGAATCGGAATACCATTTAATTCAATAATTTTCATTTATATCGACTCTGCATCAAAATAATCTTGATTTCGTCAATTTAAAATTTTTTCATTTATTTTTTGTTTTTGCATTTTCTGGCGTTTCTAGAGGTCTTAGAGGATTTTAGACGTTATTTTCGAATCCTCACATTTCGGGCCTTGATCTTAGCTATCTCTGTCAAAACTCAACCGATTTTGAATCGGAATACCATTTAATTCAATAATTTTCATTTATATCGACTCTGCATCAAAATAATCTTGATTTCGTCAATTTAAAATTTTTTCATTTATTTTTTGTTTTTGCATTTTCTGGCGTTTCTAGAGGTCTTAAAGGATTTTAGACGTTATTTTCGAATCCTCACATTTCGGGCCTTGATCTTAGCTATCTCTGTCAAAACTCAACCGATTTTGAATCGGAATACCGTTTAATTCAATAATTTTCATTTATATCGACTCTGCATCAAAATAATCTTGATTTCGTCAATTTAAAATTTTTTCATTTATTTTTTGTTTTTGCATTTTCTGGCGTTTCTAGAGGTCTTAGAGGATTTTAGACGTTATTTTCGAATCCTCACATTTCGGGCCTTGATCTTAGCTATCTCTGTCAAAACTCAACCGATTTTGAATCGGAATACCATTTAATTCAATAATTTTCATTTATATCGACTCTGCATCAAAAAATCTTGATTTCGTCAATTTAAAATTTTTTCATTTATTTTTTGTTTTTGCATTTTCTGGCGTTTCTAGAGGTCTTAGAGGATTTTAGACGTTATTTTCGAATCCTCACATTTCGGGCCTTGATCTTAGCTATCTCTGTCAAAACTCAACCGATTTTGAATCAGAATACCATTTAATTCAATAATTTTCATTTATATCGACTCTGCATCAAAATAATCTTGATTTCGTCAATTTAAATTGTTTTCATTTATTTTTTGTTTTTTGCATTTTCTGGCGTTTCTAGAGGTCTTAGAGGATTTTAGACGTTATTTTCGAATCCTCACATTTCGGGCCTTGATCTTGGCTATCTCTGTCAAAACTCAACCGATTTTGAATCGGAATACCATTTAATTCAATAATTTTCATTTATATCGACTCTGCATCAAAATAATCTTGATTTCGTCAATTTAAAATTTTTTCATTTATTTTTTGTTTTTGCATTTTCTGGCGTTTCTAGAGGTCTTAAAGGATTTTAGACGTTATTTTCGAATCCTCACATTTCGGGCCTTGATCTTAGCTATCTCTGTCAAAACTCAACCGATTTTGAATCGGAATACCATTTAATTCAATAATTTTCATTTATATCGACTCTGCATCAAAATAATCTTGATTTCGTCAATTTAAAATTTTTTCATTTATTTTTTGTTTTTGCATTTTCTGGCGTTTCTAGAGGTCTTAGAGGATTTTAGACGTTATTTTCGAATCCTCACATTTCGGGCCTTGATCTTAGCTATCTCTGTCAAAACTCAACCGATTTTGAATCGGAATACCATTTAATTCAATAATTTTCATTTATATCGACTCTGCATCAAAATAATCTTGATTTCGTCAATTTAAAATTTTTCATTTATTTTTTTGTTTTTGCATTTTCTGGCGTTTCTAGAGGTCTTAGAGGATTTTAGACGTTATTTTCGAATCCTCACATTTCGGGCCTTGATCTTAGCTATCTCTGTCAAAACTCAACCGATTTTGAATCGGAATACCATTTAATTCAATAATTTTCATTTATATCGACTCTGCATCAAAATAGTCTTGATTTCGTCAATTTAAAATTTTTTCATTTATTTTTTGTTTTTGCTTTTTCCGGGTTTTTTGGGGGGCGTGAAGGGTTTTAAACGTTATTTTCGAATCCTCACATTTCGGGCCTTGATCTTAGCTATCTCTGTCAAAACTCAACCGATTTTGAATCGGAATACCATTTAATTCAATAATTTTCATTTATATCGACTCTGCATCAAAATAATCTTGATTTCGTCAATTTAAAATTTTTTCATTTATTTTTTGTTTTTGCATTTTCTGGCGTTTCTAGAGGTCTTAGAGGATTTTAGACATTATTTTCGAATCCTCACATTTCGGGCCTTGATCTTGGCTATCTCTGTCAAAACTCAACCGATTTTGAATCGGAATACCATTTAATTCAATAATTTTCATTTATATCGACTCTGCATCAAAATAATCTTGATTTCGTCAATTTAAAATTTTTTCATTTATTTTTTGTTTTTGCATTTTCTGGCGTTTCTAGAGGTCTTAGAGGATTTTAGACCTTATTTTCGAATCCTCACATTTCGGGCCTTGATCTTAGCTATCTCTGTCAAAACTCAACCGATTTTGAATCGGAATACCATTTAATTCAATAATTTTCATTTATATCGACTCTGCATCAAAATAATCTTGATTTCGTCAATTTAAAATTTTTTCATTTATTTTTTGTTTTTGCATTTTCTGGCGTTTCTAGAGGTCTTAGAGGATTTTAGACGTTATTTTCGAATCCTCACATTTCGGGCCTTGATCTTAGCTATCTCTGTCAAAACTCAACCGATTTTGAATCGGAATACCATTTAATTCAATAATTTTCATTTATATCGACTCTGCATCAAAATAATCTTGATTTCGTCAATTTAAAATTTTTTCATTTATTTTTTGTTTTTGCATTTTCTGGCGTTTCTAGAGGTCTTAGAGGATTTTAGACGTTATTTTCGAATCCTCACATTTCGGGCCTTGATCTTAGCTATCTCTGTCAAAACTCAACCGATTTTGAATCGGAATACCATTTAATTCAATAATTTTCATTTATATCGACTCTGCATCAAAATAATCTTGATTTCGTCAATTTAAAATTTTTTCATTTATTTTTTGTTTTTGCATTTTCTGGCGTTTCTAGAGGTCTTAGAGGATTTTAGACGTTATTTTCGAATCCTCACATTTCGGGCCTTGATCTTAGCTATCTCTGTCAAAACTCAACCGATTTTGAATCGGAATACCATTTAATTCAATAATTTTCATTTATATCGACTCTGCATCAAAATAATCTTGATTTCGTCAATTTAAAATTTTTTCATTTATTTTTTGTTTTTGCATTTTCTGGCGTTTCTAGAGGTCTTAGAGGATTTTAGACGTTATTTTCGAATCCTCACATTTCGGGCCTTGATCTTAGCTATCTCTGTCAAAACTCAACCGATTTTGAATCGGAATACCATTTAATTCAATAATTTTCATTTATATCGACTCTGCATCAAAATAATCTTGATTTCGTCAATTTAAAATTTTTTCATTTATTTTTTGTTTTTGCATTTTCTGGCGTTTCTAGAGGTCTTAAAGGATTTTAGACGTTATTTTCGAATCCTCACATTTCGGGCCTTGATCTTAGCTATCTCTGTCAAAACTCAACCGATTTTGAATCGGAATACCATTTAATTCAATAATTTTCATTTATATCGACTCTGCATCCAAATAATCTTGATTTCGTCAATTTAAAATTTTTTCATTTATTTTTTGTTTTTGCATTTTCTGGCGTTTCTAGAGGTCTTAGAGGATTTTAGACGTTATTTTCGAATCCTCACATTTCGGGCCTTGATCTTAGCTATCTCTGTCAAAACTCAACCGATTTTGAATCGGAATACCATTTAATTTAATAATTTTCATTTATATCGACTCTGCATCAAAATAATCTTGATTTCGTCAATTTAAAATTTTTTCATTTATTTTTTGTTTTTGCATTTTCTGGCGTTTCTAGAGGTCTTAGAGGATTTTAGACATTATTTTCGAATCCTCACATTTCGGGCCTTGATCTTGGCTATCTCTGTCAAAACTCAACCGATTTTGAATCGGAATACCATTTAATTCAATAATTTTCATTTATATCGACTCTGCATCAAAATAATCTTGATTTCGTCAATTTAAAATTTTTTCATTTATTTTTTGTTTTTGCATTTTCTGGCGTTTCTAGAGGTCTTAGAGGATTTTAGACGTTATTTTCGAATCCTCACATTTCGGGCCTTGATCTTAGCTATCTCTGTCAAAACTCAACCGATTTTGAATCGGAATACCATTTAATTCAATAATTTTCATTTATATCGACTCTGCATCAAAATAATCTTGATTTCGTCAATTTAAAATTTTTTCATTTATTTTTTGTTTTTGCATTTTCTGGCGTTTCTAGAGGTCTTAGAGGATTTTAGACTTTATTTTCGAATCCTCACATTTCGGGCCTTGATCTTAGCTATCTCTGTCAAAACTCAACCGATTTTGAATCGGAATACCATTTAATTCAATAATTTTCATTTATATCGACTCTGCATCAAAATAATCTTGATTTCGTCAATTTAAAATTTTTTCATTTATTTTTTGTTTTTGCATTTTCTGGCGTTTCTAGAGGTCTTAGAGGATTTTAGACCTTATTTTCGAATCCTCACATTTCGGGCCTTGATCTTAGCTATCTCTGTCAAAACTCAACCGATTTTGAATCAGAATACCATTTAATTCAATAATTTTCATTTATATCGACTCTGCATCAAAATAATCTTGATTTCGTCAATTTAAAATTTTTTCATTTATTTTTTGTTTTTGCATTTTCTGGCGTTTCTAGAGGTCTTAGAGGATTTTAGACGTTATTTTCGAATCCTCACATTTCGGGCCTTGATCTTAGCTATCTCTGTCAAAACTCAACCGATTTTGAATCGGAATACCATTTAATTCAATAATTTTCATTTATATCGACTCTGCATCAAAATAATCTTGATTTCGTCAATTTAAAATTTTTTCATTTATTTTTTGTTTTTGCATTTTCTGGCGTTTCTAGAGGTCTTAGACGATTTTAGACGTTATTTTCGAATCCTCACATTTCAGGCCTTGATCTTAGCTATCTCTGTCGAAACTCAACCGATTTTGAATCGGAATACCATTTAATTCAATAATTTTCATTTATATCGACTCTGCATCAAAATAATCTTGATTTCGTCAATTTAAAATTTTTTCATTTATTTTTTGTTTTTTGCATTTTCTGGCGTTTCTAGAGGTCTTAGAGGATTTTAGACGTTATTTTCGAATCCTCACATTTCGGGCCTTGATCTTGGCTATCTCTGTCAAAACTCAACCGATTTTGAATCGGAATACCATTTAATTCAATAATTTTCATTTATATCGACTCTGCATCAAAATAATCTTGATTTCGTCAATTTAAAATTTTTTCATTTATTTTTTGTTTTTGCATTTTCTGGCGTTTCTAGAGGTCTTAGAGGATTTTAGACGTTATTTTCGAATCCTCACATTTCGGGCCTTGATCTTAGCTATCTCTGTCAAAACTCAACCGATTTTGAATCGGAATACCATTTAATTCAATAATTTTCATTTATATCGACTCTGCATCAAAATAATCTTGATTTCGTCAATTTAAAATTTTTTCATTTATTTTTTGTTTTTGCATTTTCTGGCGTTTCTAGATGTCTTAGAGGATTTTAGACCTTATTTTCGAATCCTCACATTTCGGGCCTTGATCTTAGCTATCTCTGTCAAAACTCAACCGATTTTGAATCGGAATACCATTTAATTCAATAATTTTCATTTATATCGACTCTGCATCAAAATAATCTTGATTTCGTCAATTTAAAATTTTTTCATTTATTTTTTGTTTTTGCATTTTCTGGCGTTTCTAGAGGTCTTAGAGGATTTTAGACGTTATTTTTTTGAATCCTCACATTTCGGGCCTTGATCTTGGCTATCTCTGTCAAAACTCAACCGATTTTGAATCGGAATACCATTTAATTCAATAATTTTCATTTATATCGACTCTGCATCAAAATAATCTTGATTTCGTCAATTTAAAATTTTTTCATTTATTTTTTGTTTTTGCATTTTCTGGCGTTTCTAGAGGTCTTAGAGGATTTTAGACGTTATTTTCGAATCCTCACATTTCGGGCCTTGATCTTAGCTATCTCTGTCAAAACTCAACCGATTTTGAATCGGAATACCATTTAATTCAATAATTTTCATTTATATCGACTCTGCATCAAAATAATCTTGATTTCGTCAACTTAAAATTTTTTCATTAATATTTTGTTTTTGCATTTTCTGGCGTTTCTAGAGGTCTTAGACGATTTAAGACTTTTTCGAATCTCTTAGAGGATTTAGACTTAGATATTTTAGACGTTATTTTCGAATCCTCACATTTCGGGCCTTGATCTTAGCTATCTCTGTCAAAACTCAACCGATTTTGAATCGGAATACCATTTAATTCAATAATTTTCATTTATATCGACTCTGCATCAAAATAATCTTGATTTCGTCAATTTAAAATTTTTTCATTTATTTTTTGTTTTTGCATTTTCTGGCGTTTCTAGAGGTCTTAGAGGATTTTAGACGTTATTTTCGAATCCTCACATTTCGGGCCTTGATCTTAGCTATCTCTGTCAAAACTCAACCGATTTTGAATCGGAATACCATTTAATTCAATAATTTTCATTTATATCGACTCTGCATCAAAATAATCTTGATTTCGTCAATTTAAAATTTTTTCATTTATTTTTTGTTTTTGCATTTTCTGGCGTTTCTAGAGGTCTTAGAGGATTTTAGACGTTATTTTCGAATCCTCACATTTCGGGCCTTGATCTTGGCTATCTCTGTCAAAACTCAACCGATTTTGAATCGGAATACCATTTAATTCAATAATTTTCATTTATATCGACTCTGCATCAAAATAATCTTGATTTCGTCAATTTAAAATTTTTTCATTTATTTTTTGTTTTTGCATTTTCTGGCGTTTCTAGAGGTCTTAAAGGATTTTAGACGTTATTTTCGAATCCTCACATTTCGGGCCTTGATCTTAGCTATCTCTGTCAAAACTCAACCGATTTTGAATCGGAATACCATTTAATTCAATAATTTTCATTTATATCGACTCTGCATCAAAATAATCTTGATTTCGTCAATTTAAAATTTTTTCATTTATTTTTTGTTTTTGCATTTTCTGGCGTTTCTAGAGGTCTTAGAGGATTTTAGACCTTATTTTCGAATCCTCACATTTCGGGCCTTGATCTTAGCTATCTCTGTCAAAACTCAACCGATTTTGAATCGGAATACCATTTAATTCAATAATTTTCATTTATATCGACTCTGCATCAAAATAATCTTGATTTCGTCAATTTAAAATTTTTTCATTTATTTTTTGTTTTTGCATTTTCTGGCGTTTCTAGAGGTCTTAGAGGATTTTAGACGTTATTTTCGAATCCTCACATTTCGGGCCTTGATCTTGGCTATCTCTGTCAAAACTCAACCGATTTTGAATCGGAATACCATTTAATTCAATAATTTTCATTTATATCGACTCTGCATCAAAATAATCTTGATTTCGTCAATTTAAAATTTTTTCATTTATTTTTTGTTTTTGCATTTTCTGGCGTTTCTAGAGGTCTTAGAGGATTTTAGACGTTATTTTCGAATCCTCACATTTCGGGCCTTGATCTTAGCTATCTCTGTCAAAACTCAACCGATTTTGAATCGGAATACCATTTAATTCAATAATTTTCATTTATATCGACTCTGCATCAAAAAAATCTTGATTTCGTCAATATAAAATTTTTTCATTAATATTTTGTTTTTGCATTTTCTGGCGTTTCTAGAGGTCTTAGACGATTTTAGACATTATTTTCGAATCCTCACATTTCGGGCCTTGATCTTAGCTATCTCTGTCAAAACTCAACCGATTTTGAATCGGAAAACCCTTTTATTAAAAAATTTTTTTTTTTTATAACTCCTCAACAAAATAATCTTGATTTCGTCAATTTAAAATTTTTTCATTTATATTTTGTTTTTGCATTTTCTGGCGTTTCTAGAGGTCTTAGAGGATTTTAGACGTTATTTTCGAATCCACATTCTTGATCTTAGTCTATTCAAAACAAACCGATTTTGAATCGGAATACCATTTAATTCAATAATTTTCATTTATATCGACTCTGCATCAAAATAATCTTGATTTCGTCAATTTAAAATTTTTATTTATTTTTTGTTTTTGCATTTTCTGGCGTTTCTAGAGGTCTTAGAGGATTTTAGACGTTATTTTCGAATCCTCACATTTCGGGCCTTGATCTTAGCTATCTCTGTCAAAACTCAACCGATTTTGAATCGGAATACCATTTAATTCAATAATTTTCATTTATATCGACTCTGCATCAAAATAATCTTGATTTCGTCAATTTAAAATTTTTTCATTTATTTTTTGTTTTTGCATTTTCTGGCGTTTCTAGAGGTCTTAGAGGATTTTAGACGTTATTTTCGAATCCTCACATTTCGGGCCTTGATCTTAGCTATCTCTGTCAAAACTCAACCGATTTTGAATCGGAATACCATTTAATTCAATAATTTTCATTTATATCGACTCTGCATCAAAATAATCTTGATTTCGTCAATTTAAAATTTTTTCATTTATTTTTTGTTTTTGCATTTTCTGGCGTTTCTAGAGGTCTTAGAGGATTTTAGACGTTATTTTCGAATCCTCACATTTCGGGCCTTGATCTTAGCTATCTCTGTCAAAACTCAACCGATTTTGAATCGGAATACCATTTAATTCAATAATTTTCATTTATATCGACTCTGCATCAAAATAATCTTGATTTCGTCAATTTAAAATTTTTTCATTTATTTTTTGTTTTTGCATTTTCTGGCGTTTCTAGAGGTCTTAGAGGATTTTAGACGTTATTTTCGAATCCTCACATTTCGGGCCTTGATCTTAGCTATCTCTGTCAAAACTCAACCGATTTTGAATCGGAATACCATTTAATTCAATAATTTTCATTTATATCGACTCTGCATCAAAATAATCTTGATTTCGTCAATTTAAAATTTTTTCATTTATTTTTTGTTTTTGCATTTTCTGGCGTTTCTAGAGGTCTTAGAGGATTTTAGACCTTATTTTCGAATCCTCACATTTCGGGCCTTGATCTTAGCTATCTCTGTCAAAACTCAACCGATTTTGAATCGGAATACCATTTAATTCAATAATTTTCATTTATATCGACTCTGCATCAAAATAATCTTGATTTCGTCAATTTAAAATTTTTTCATTTATTTTTTGTTTTTGCATTTTCTGGCGTTTCTAGAGGTCTTAGAGGATTTTAGACGTTATTTTCGAATCCTCACATTTCGGGCCTTGATCTTAGCTATCTCTGTCAAAACTCAACCGATTTTGAATCGGAATACCATTTAATTCAATAATTTTCATTTATATCGACTCTGCATCAAAATAATCTTGATTTCGTCAATTTAAAATTTTTTCATTTATTTTTTGTTTTTGCATTTTCTGGCGTTTCTAGAGGTCTTAGAGGATTTTAGACGTTATTTTCGAATCCTCACATTTCGGGCCTTGATCTTAGCTATCTCTGTCAAAACTCAACCGATTTTGAATCGGAATACCATTTAATTCAATAATTTTCATTTATATCGACTCTGCATCAAAATAATCTTGATTTCGTCAATTTAAAATTTTTTCATTTATTTTTTGTTTTTGCATTTTCTGGCGTTTCTAGAGGTCTTAGAGGATTTTAGACGTTATTTTCGAATCCTCACATTTCGGGCCTTGATCTTAGCTATCTCTGTCAAAACTCAACCGATTTTGAATCGGAATACCATTTAATTCAATAATTTTCATTTATATCGACTCTGCATCAAAATAATCTTGATTTCGTCAATTTAAAATTTTTTCATTTATTTTTTGTTTTTGCATTTTCTGGCGTTTCTAGAGGTCTTAGAGGATTTTAGACGTTATTTTCGAATCCTCACATTTCGGGCCTTGATCTTAGCTATCTCTGTCAAAACTCAACCGATTTTGAATCGGAATACCATTTAATTCAATAATTTTCATTTATATCGACTCTGCATCAAAATAATCTTGATTTCGTCAATTTAAAATTTTTTCATTTATTTTTTGTTTTTGCATTTTCTGGCGTTTCTAGAGGTCTTAGAGGATTTTAGACGTTATTTTCGAATCCTCACATTTCGGGCCTTGATCTTAGCTATCTCTGTCAAAACTCAACCGATTTTGAATCGGAATACCATTTAATTCAATAATTTTCATTTATATCGACTCTGCATCAAAATAATCTTGATTTCGTCAATTTAAAATTTTTTCATTTATTTTTTGTTTTTGCATTTTCTGGCGTTTCTAGAGGTCTTAGAGGATTTTAGACGTTATTTTCGAATCCTCACATTTCGGGCCTTGATCTTAGCTATCTCTGTCAAAACTCAACCGATTTTGAATCGGAATACCATTTAATTCAATAATTTTCATTTATATCGACTCTGCATCAAAATAATCTTGATTTCGTCAATTTAAAATTTTTTCATTTATTTTTTGTTTTTGCATTTTCTGGCGTTTCTAGAGGTCTTAGAGGATTTTAGACGTTATTTTCGAATCCTCACATTTCGGGCCTTGATCTTAGCTATCTCTGTCAAAACTCAACCGATTTTGAATCGGAATACCATTTAATTCAATAATTTTCATTTATATCGACTCTGCATCAAAATAATCTTGATTTCGTCAATTTAAAATTTTTTCATTTATTTTTTGTTTTTGCATTTTCTGGCGTTTCTAGAGGTCTTAGAGGATTTTAGACGTTATTTTCGAATCCTCACATTTCGGGCCTTGATCTTAGCTATCTCTGTCAAAACTCAACCGATTTTGAATCGGAATACCATTTAATTCAATAATTTTCATTTATATCGACTCTGCATCAAAATAATCTTGATTTCGTCAATTTAAAATTTTTTCATTTATTTTTTGTTTTTGCATTTTCTGGCGTTTCTAGAGGTCTTAGAGGATTTTAGACGTTATTTTCGAATCCTCACATTTCGGGCCTTGATCTTAGCTATCTCTGTCAAAACTCAACCGATTTTGAATCGGAATACCATTTAATTCAATAATTTTCATTTATATCGACTCTGCATCAAAATAATCTTGATTTCGTCAATTTAAAAATTTTTCATTTATTTTTTGTTTTTGCATTTTCTGGCGTTTCTAGAGGTCTTAGAGGATTTTAGACGTTATTTTCGAATCCTCACATTTCGGGCCTTGATCTTAGCTATCTCTGTCAAAACTCAACCGATTTTGAATCGGAATACCATTTAATTCAATAATTTTCATTTATATCGACTCTGCATCAAAATAATCTTGATTTCGTCAATTTAAAATTTTTTCATTTATTTTTTGTTTTTGCATTTTCTGGCGTTTCTAGAGGTCTTAGACGATTTTAGACGTTATTTTCGAATCCTCACATTTCGGGCCTTGATCTTAGCTATCTCTGTCAAAACTCAACCGATTTTGAATCGGAATACCATTTAATTCAATAATTTTCATTTATATCGACTCTGCATCAAAATAATCTTGATTTCGTCAATTTAAAATTTTTTCATTTATTTTTTGTTTTTGCATTTTCTGGCGTTTCTAGAGGTCTTAGAGGATTTTAGACGTTATTTTCGAATCCTCACATTTCGGGCCTTGATCTTAGCTATCTCTGTCAAAACTCAACCGATTTTGAATCGGAATACCATTTAATTCAATAATTTTCATTTATATCGACTCTGCATCAAAATAATCTTGATTTCGTCAATTTAAAATTTTTTCATTTATTTTTTGTTTTTGCATTTTCTGGCGTTTCTAGAGGTCTTAGAGGATTTTAGACGTTATTTTCGAATCCTCACATTTCGGGCCTTGATCTTAGCTATCTCTGTCAAAACTCAACCGATTTTGAATCGGAATACCATTTAATTCAATAATTTTCATTTATATCGACTCTGCATCAAAATAATCTTGATTTCGTCAATTTAAAATTTTTTCATTTATTTTTTGTTTTTGCATTTTCTGGCGTTTCTAGAGGTCTTAGAGGATTTTAGACGTTATTTTCGAATCCTCACATTTCGGGCCTTGATCTTAGCTATCTCTGTCAAAACTCAACCGATTTTGAATCGGAATACCATTTAATTCAATAATTTTCATTTATATCGACTCTGCATCAAAATAATCTTGATTTCGTCAATTTAAAATTTTTTCATTTATTTTTTGTTTTTGCATTTTCTGGCGTTTCTAGAGGTCTTAGAGGATTTTAGACGTTATTTTCGAATCCTCACATTTCGGGCCTTGATCTTAGCTATCTCTGTCAAAACTCAACCGATTTTGAATCGGAATACCATTTAATTCAATAATTTTCATTTATATCGACTCTGCATCAAAATAATCTTGATTTCGTCAATTTAAAATTTTTTCATTTATTTTTTGTTTTTGCATTTTCTGGCGTTTCTAGAGGTCTTAGACGATTTTAGACGTTATTTTCGAATCCTCACATTTCGGGCCTTGATCTTAGCTATCTCTGTCAAAACTCAACCGATTTTGAATCGGAATACCATTTAATTCAATAATTTTCATTTATATCGACTCTGCATCAAAATAATCTTGATTTCGTCAATTTAAAATTTTTTCATTTATTTTTTGTTTTTGCATTTTCTGGCGTTTCTAGAGGTCTTAGAGGATTTTAGACGTTATTTTCGAATCCTCACATTTCGGGCCTTGATCTTAGCTATCTCTGTCAAAACTCAACCGATTTTGAATCGGAATACCATTTAATTCAATAATTTTCATTTATATCGACTCTGCATCAAAATAATCTTGATTTCGTCAATTTAAAATTTTTCATTTATTTTTTGTTTTTGCATTTTCTGGCGTTTCTAGATGTCTTAGAGGATTTTAGACGTTATTTTCGAATCCTCACATTTCGGGCCTTGATCTTGGCTATCTCTGTCAAAACTCAACCGATTTTGAATCGGAATACCATTTAATTCAATAATTTTCATTTATATCGACTCTGCATCAAAATAATCTTGATTTCGTCAATTTAAAATTTTTTCATTTATTTTTTGTTTTTGCATTTTCTGGCGTTTCTAGAGGTCTTAGAGGATTTTAGACGTTATTTTCGAATCCTCACATTTCGGGCCTTGATCTTAGCTATCTCTGTCAAAACTCAACCGATTTTGAATCGGAATACCATTTAATTCAATAATTTTCATTTATATCGACTCTGCATCAAAATAATCTTGATTTCGTCAATTTAAAATTTTTTCATTTATTTTTTGTTTTTGCATTTTCTGGCGTTTCTAGAGGTCTTAGAGGATTTTAGACGTTATTTTCGAATCCTCACATTTCGGGCCTTGATCTTAGCTATCTCTGTCAAAACTCAACCGATTTTGAATCGGAATACCATTTAATTCAATAATTTTCATTTATATCGACTCTGCATCAAAATAATCTTGATTTCGTCAATTTAAAATTTTTTCATTTATTTTTTGTTTTTGCATTTTCTGGCGTTTCTAGAGGTCTTAGAGGATTTTAGACGTTATTTTCGAATCCTCACATTTCGGGCCTTGATCTTAGCTATCTCTGTCAAAACTCAACCGATTTTGAATCGGAATACCATTTAATTCAATAATTTTCATTTATATCGACTCTGCATCAAAATAATCTTGATTTCGTCAATTTAAAATTTTTTCATTTATTTTTTGTTTTTGCATTTTCTGGCGTTTCTAGAGGTCTTAGAGGATTTTAGACGTTATTTTCGAATCCTCACATTTCGGGCCTTGATCTTAGCTATCTCTGTCAAAACTCAACCGATTTTGAATCGGAATACCATTTAATTCAATAATTTTCATTTATATCGACTCTGCATCAAAATAATCTTGATTTCGTCAATTTAAAATTTTTTCATTTATTTTTTGTTTTTGCATTTTCTGGCGTTTCTAGAGGTCTTAGAGGATTTTAGACGTTATTTTCGAATCCTCACATTTCGGGCCTTGATCTTAGCTATCTCTGTCAAAACTCAACCGATTTTGAATCGGAATACCATTTAATTCAATAATTTTCATTTATATCGACTCTGCATCAAAATAATCTTGATTTCGTCAATTTAAAATTTTTTCATTTATTTTTTGTTTTTGCATTTTCTGGCGTTTCTAGAGGTCTTAGAGGATTTTAGACGTTATTTTCGAATCCTCACATTTCGGGCCTTGATCTTAGCTATCTCTGTCAAAACTCAACCGATTTTGAATCGGAATACCATTTAATTCAATAATTTTCATTTATATCGACTCTGCATCAAAATAATCTTGATTTCGTCAATTTAAAATTTTTTCATTTATTTTTTGTTTTTGCATTTTCTGGCGTTTCTAGAGGTCTTAGAGGATTTTAGACGTTATTTTCGAATCCTCACATTTCGGGCCTTGATCTTAGCTATCTCTGTCAAAACTCAACCGATTTTGAATCGGAATACCATTTAATTCAATAATTTTCATTTATATCGACTCTGCATCAAAATAATCTTGATTTCGTCAATTTAAAATTTTTTCATTTATTTTTTGTTTTTGCATTTTCTGGCGTTTCTAGAGGTCTTAGAGGATTTTAGACGTTATTTTCGAATCCTCACATTTCGGGCCTTGATCTTAGCTATCTCTGTCAAAACTCAACCGATTTTGAATCGGAATACCATTTAATTCAATAATTTTCATTTATATCGACTCTGCATCAAAATAATCTTGATTTCGTCAATTTAAAATTTTTTCATTTATTTTTTGTTTTTGCATTTTCTGGCGTTTCTAGAGGTCTTAGAGGATTTTAGACGTTATTTTCGAATCCTCACATTTCGGGCCTTGATCTTAGCTATCTCTGTCAAAACTCAACCGATTTTGAATCGGAATACCATTTAATTCAATAATTTTCATTTATATCGACTCTGCATCAAAATAATCTTGATTTCGTCAATTTAAAATTTTTTCATTTATTTTTTGTTTTTGCATTTTCTGGCGTTTCTAGAGGTCTTAGACGATTTTAGACGTTATTTTTGAATCCTCACATTTCGGGCCTTGATCTTAGCTATCTCTGTCAAAACTCAACCGATTTTGAATCGGAATACCATTTAATTCAATAATTTTCATTTATATCGACTCTGCATCAAAATAATCTTGATTTCGTCAATTTAAAATTTTTTCATTTATTTTTTGTTTTTGCATTTTCTGGCGTTTCTAGAGGTCTTAGAGGATTTTAGACGTTATTTTCGAATCCTCACATTTCGGGCCTTGATCTTAGCTATCTCTGTCAAAACTCAACCGATTTTGAATCGGAATACCATTTAATTCAATAATTTTCATTTATATCGACTCTGCATCAAAATAATCTTGATTTCGTCAATTTAAAATTTTTTCATTTATTTTTTGTTTTTGCATTTTCTGGCGTTTCTAGAGGTCTTAGAGGATTTTAGACGTTATTTTCGAATCCTCACATTTCGGGCCTTGATCTTAGCTATCTCTGTCAAAACTCAACCGATTTTGAATCGGAATACCATTTAATTCAATAATTTTCATTTATATCGACTCTGCATCAAAATAATCTTGATTTCGTCAATTTAAAATTTTTTCATTTATTTTTTGTTTTTGCATTTTCTGGCGTTTCTAGAGGTCTTAGAGGATTTTAGACGTTATTTTCGAATCCTCACATTTCGGGCCTTGATCTTAGCTATCTCTGTCAAAACTCAACCGATTTTGAATCGGAATACCATTTAATTCAATAATTTTCATTTATATCGACTCTGCATCAAAATAATCTTGATTTCGTCAATTTAAAATTTTTTCATTTATTTTTTGTTTTTGCATTTTCTGGCGTTTCTAGAGGTCTTAGAGGATTTTAGACGTTATTTTCGAATCCTCACATTTCGGGCCTTGATCTTAGCTATCTCTGTCAAAACTCAACCGATTTTGAATCGGAATACCATTTAATTCAATAATTTTCATTTATATCGACTCTGCATCAAAATAATCTTGATTTCGTCAATTTAAAATTTTTTCATTTATTTTTTGTTTTTGCATTTTCTGGCGTTTCTAGAGGTCTTAGAGGATTTTAGACGTTATTTTCGAATCCTCACATTTCGGGCCTTGATCTTAGCTATCTCTGTCAAAACTCAACCGATTTTGAATCGGAATACCATTTAATTCAATAATTTTCATTTATATCGACTCTGCATCAAAATAATCTTGATTTCGTCAATTTAAAATTTTTTCATTTATTTTTTGTTTTTGCATTTTCTGGCGTTTCTAGAGGTCTTAGAGGATTTTAGACGTTATTTTCGAATCCTCACATTTCGGGCCTTGATCTTAGCTATCTCTGTCAAAACTCAACCGATTTTGAATCGGAATACCATTTAATTCAATAATTTTCATTTATATCGACTCTGCATCAAAATAATCTTGATTTCGTCAATTTAAAATTTTTTCATTTATTTTTTGTTTTTGCATTTTCTGGCGTTTCTAGAGGTCTTAGACGATTTTAGACGTTATTTTCGAATCCTCACATTTCGGGCCTTGATCTTAGCTATCTCTGTCAAAACTCAACCGATTTTGAATCGGAATACCATTTAATTCAATAATTTTCATTTATATCGACTCTGCATCAAAATAATCTTGATTTCGTCAATTTAAAATTTTTTCATTTATTTTTTGTTTTTGCATTTTCTGGCGTTTCTAGAGGTCTTAGAGGATTTTAGACGTTATTTTCGAATCCTCACATTTCGGGCCTTGATCTTAGCTATCTCTGTCAAAACTCAACCGATTTTGAATCGGAATACCATTTAATTCAATAATTTTCATTTATATCGACTCTGCATCAAAATAATCTTGATTTCGTCAATTTAAAATTTTTTCATTTATTTTTTGTTTTTGCATTTTCTGGCGTTTCTAGAGGTCTTAGAGGATTTTAGACGTTATTTTCGAATCCTCACATTTCGGGCCTTGATCTTAGCTATCTCTGTCAAAACTCAACCGATTTTGAATCGGAATACCATTTAATTCAATAATTTTCATTTATATCGACTCTGCATCAAAAAAATCTTGATTTCGTCAATTTAAAATTTTTTCATTTATTTTTTGTTTTTGCATTTTCTGGCGTTTCTAGAGGTCTTAGACGATTTTAGACCTTATTTTCGAATCCTCTTTAGAGGATTTAGTCTTAGAGGATTTTAGACGTTATTTTCGAATCCTCACATTTCGGGCCTTGATCTTAGCTATCTCTGTCAAAACTCAACCGATTTTGAATCGGAATACCATTTAATTCAATAATTTTCATTTATATCGACTCTGCATCAAAATAATCTTGATTTCGTCAATTTAAAATTTTTTCATTTATATTTTGTTTTTGCATTTTCTGGCGTTTCTAGAGGTCTTAGAGGATTTTAGACGTTATTTTCGAATCCTCACATTTCGGGCCTTGATCTTAGCTATCTCTGTCAAAACTCAACCGATTTTGAATCGGAATACCATTTAATTCAATAATTTTCATTTATATCGACTCTGCATCAAAATAATCTTGATTTCGTCAATTTAAAATTTTTTCATTTATTTTTTGTTTTTGCATTTTCTGGCGTTTCTAGAGGTCTTAGACGATTTTAGACGTTATTTTCGAATCCTCACATTTCGGGCCTTGATCTTAGCTATCTCTGTCAAAACTCAACCGATTTTGAATCGGAATACCATTTAATTCAATAATTTTCATTTATATCGACTCTGCATCAAAATAATCTTGATTTCGTCAATTTAAAATTTTTTCATTTATTTTTTGTTTTTGCATTTTCTGGCGTTTCTAGAGGTCTTAGAGGATTTTAGACGTTATTTTCGAATCCTCACATTTCGGGCCTTGATCTTAGCTATCTCTGTCAAAACTCAACCGATTTTGAATCGGAATACCATTTAATTCAATAATTTTCATTTATATCGACTCTGCATCAAAATAATCTTGATTTCGTCAATTTAAAATTTTTTCATTTATTTTTTGTTTTTGCATTTTCTGGCGTTTCTAGAGGTCTTAGAGGATTTTAGACGTTATTTTCGAATCCTCACATTTCGGGCCTTGATCTTAGCTATCTCTGTCAAAACTCAACCGATTTTGAATCGGAATACCATTTAATTCAATAATTTTCATTTATATCGACTCTGCATCAAAATAATCTTGATTTCGTCAATTTAAAATTTTTTCATTTATTTTTTGTTTTTGCATTTTCTGGCGTTTCTAGAGGTCTTAGACGATTTTAGACGTTATTTTCGAATCCTCACATTTCGGGCCTTGATCTTAGCTATCTCTGTCAAAACTCAACCGATTTTGAATCGGAATACCATTTAATTCAATAATTTTCATTTATATCGACTCTGCATCAAAATAATCTTGATTTCGTCAATTTAAAATTTTTTCATTTATTTTTTGTTTTTGCATTTTCTGGCGTTTCTAGAGGTCTTAGACGATTTTAGACGTTATTTTCGAATCCTCACATTTCGGGCCTTGATCTTAGCTATCTCTGTCAAAACTCAACCGATTTTGAATCAGAATACCATTTAATTCAATAATTTTCATTTATATCGACTCTGCATCAAAATAATCTTGATTTCGTCAATTTAAAATTTTTTCATTTATTTTTTGTTTTTGCATTTTCTGGCGTTTCTAGAGGTCTTAGAGGATTTTAGACCTTATTTTCGAATCCTCACATTTCGGGCCTTGATCTTAGCTATCTCTGTCAAAACTCAACCGATTTTGAATCGGAATACCATTTAATTCAATAATTTTCATTTATATCGACTCTGCATCAAAATAATCTTGATTTCGTCAATTTAAAATTTTTTCATTTATTTTTTGTTTTTGCATTTTCTGGCGTTTCTAGAGGTCTTAGACGATTTTAGACGTTATTTTCGAATCCTCACATTTCGGGCCTTGATCTTAGCTATCTCTGTCAAAACTCAACCGATTTTGAATCGGAATACCATTTAATTCAATAATTTTCATTTATATCGACTCTGCATCAAAATAATCTTGATTTCGTCAATTTAAAATTTTTTCATTTATTTTTTGTTTTTGCATTTTCTGGCGTTTCTAGAGGTCTTAGAGGATTTTAGACGTTATTTTCGAATCCTCACATTTCGGGCCTTGATCTTAGCTATCTCTGTCAAAACTCAACCGATTTTGAATCGGAATACCATTTAATTCAATAATTTTCATTTATATCGACTCTGCATCAAAATAATCTTGATTTCGTCAATTTAAAATTTTTTCATTTATTTTTTGTTTTTGCATTTTCTGGCGTTTCTAGAGGTCTTAGACGATTTTAGACGTTATTTTCGAATCCTCACATTTCGGGCCTTGATCTTAGCTATCTCTGTCAAAACTCAACCGATTTTGAATCGGAATACCATTTAATTCAATAATTTTCATTTATATCGACTCTGCATCAAAATAATCTTGATTTCGTCAATTTAAAATTTTTTCATTTATTTTTTGTTTTTGCATTTTCTGGCGTTTCTAGAGGTCTTAGAGGATTTTAGACGTTATTTTCGAATCCTCACATTTCGGGCCTTGATCTTAGCTATCTCTGTCAAAACTCAACCGATTTTGAATCGGAATACCATTTAATTCAATAATTTTCATTTATATCGACTCTGCATCAAAATAATCTTGATTTCGTCAATTTAAAATTTTTTCATTTATTTTTTGTTTTTGCATTTTCTGGCGTTTCTAGAGGTCTTAGAGGATTTTAGACGTTATTTTCGAATCCTCACATTTCGGGCCTTGATCTTAGCTATCTCTGTCAAAACTCAACCGATTTTGAATCGGAATACCATTTAATTCAATAATTTTCATTTATATCGACTCTGCATCAAAATAATCTTGATTTCGTCAATTTAAAATTTTTTCATTTATTTTTTGTTTTTGCATTTTTTGGCGTTTCTAGAGGTCTTAGAGGATTTTAGACGTTATTTTCGAATCCTCACATTTCGGGCCTTGATCTTAGCTATCTCTGTCAAAACTCAACCGATTTTGAATCGGAATACCATTTAATTCAATAATTTTCATTTATATCGACTCTGCATCAAAATAATCTTGATTTCGTCAATTTAAAATTTTTTCATTTATTTTTTGTTTTTGCATTTTCTGGCGTTTCTAGAGGTCTTAGACGATTTTAGACGTTATTTTCGAATCCTCACATTTCGGGCCTTGATCTTAGCTATCTCTGTCAAAACTCAACCGATTTTGAATCAGAATACCATTTAATTCAATAATTTTCATTTATATCGACTCTGCATCAAAATAATCTTGATTTCGTCAATTTAAAATTTTTTCATTTATTTTTTGTTTTTGCATTTTCTGGCGTTTCTAGAGGTCTTAGAGGATTTTAGACGTTATTTTCGAATCCTCACATTTCGGGCCTTGATCTTAGCTATCTCTGTCAAAACTCAACCGATTTTGAATCGGAATACCATTTAATTCAATAATTTTCATTTATATCGACTCTGCATCAAAATAATCTTGATTTCGTCAATTTAAAATTTTTTCATTTATTTTTTGTTTTTGCATTTTCTGGCGTTTCTAGAGGTCTTAGACGATTTTAGACGTTATTTTCGAATCCTCACATTTCGGGCCTTGATCTTAGCTATCTCTGTCAAAACTCAACCGATTTTGAATCGGAATACCATTTAATTCAATAATTTTCATTTATATCGACTCTGCATCAAAATAATCTTGATTTCGTCAATTTAAAATTTTTTCATTTATTTTTTGTTTTTGCATTTTCTGGCGTTTCTAGAGGTCTTAGAGGATTTTAGACGTTATTTTCGAATCCTCACATTTCGGGCCTTGATCTTAGCTATCTCTGTCAAAACTCAACCGATTTTGAATCGGAATACCATTTAATTCAATAATTTTCATTTATATCGACTCTGCATCAAAATAATCTTGATTTCGTCAATTTAAAATTTTTTCATTTATTTTTTGTTTTTGCATTTTCTGGCGTTTCTAGAGGTCTTAGAGGATTTTAGACGTTATTTTCGAATCCTCACATTTCGGGCCTTGATCTTAGCTATCTCTGTCAAAACTCAACCGATTTTGAATCGGAATACCATTTAATTCAATAATTTTCATTTATATCGACTCTGCATCAAAATAATCTTGATTTCGTCAATTTAAAATTTTTTCATTTATTTTTTGTTTTTGCATTTTCTGGCGTTTCTAGAGGTCTTAGACGATTTTAGACGTTATTTTCGAATCCTCACATTTCGGGCCTTGATTTTATCTATCTCTGTCAAAACTCAACCGATTTTGAATCGGAATACCATTTAATTCAATAATTTTCATTTATATCGACTCTGCATCAAAATAATCTTGATTTCGTCAATTTAAAATTTTTTCATTTATTTTTTGTTTTTGCATTTTCTGGCGTTTCTAGAGGTCTTAGAGGATTTTAGACGTTATTTTCGAATCCTCACATTTCGGGCCTTGATCTTAGCTATCTCTGTCAAAACTCAACCGATTTTGAATCGGAATACCATTTAATTCAATAATTTTCATTTATATCGACTCTGCATCAAAATAATCTTGATTTCGTCAATTTAAAATTTTTTCATTTATTTTTTGTTTTTGCATTTTCTGGCGTTTCTAGAGGTCTTAGAGGATTTTAGACGTTATTTTCGAATCCTCACATTTCGGGCCTTGATCTTAGCTATCTCTGTCAAAACTCAACCGATTTTGAATCAGAATACCATTTAATTCAATAATTTTCATTTATATCGACTCTGCATCAAAATAATCTTGATTTCGTCAATTTAAAATTTTTTCATTTATTTTTTGTTTTTGCATTTTTTGGCGTTTCTAGAGGTCTTAGAGGATTTTAGACGTTATTTTCGAATCCTCACATTTCGGGCCTTGATCTTAGCTATCTCTGTCAAAACTCAACCGATTTTGAATCGGAATACCATTTAATTCAATAATTTTCATTTATATCGACTCTGCATCAAAATAATCTTGATTTCGTCAATTTAAAATTTTTTCATTTATTTTTTGTTTTTGCATTTTCTGGCGTTTCTAGAGGTCTTAGACGATTTTAGACGTTATTTTCGAATCCTCACATTTCGGGCCTTGATCTTAGCTATCTCTGTCAAAACTCAACCGATTTTGAATCAGAATACCATTTAATTCAATAATTTTCATTTATATCGACTCTGCATCAAAATAATCTTGATTTCGTCAATTTAAAATTTTTTCATTTATTTTTTGTTTTTGCATTTTCTGGCGTTTCTAGAGGTCTTAGAGGATTTTAGACGTTATTTTCGAATCCTCACATTTCGGGCCTTGATCTTAGCTATCTCTGTCAAAACTCAACCGATTTTGAATCGGAATACCATTTAATTCAATAATTTTCATTTATATCGACTCTGCATCAAAATAATCTTGATTTCGTCAATTTAAAATTTTTTCATTTATTTTTTGTTTTTGCATTTTCTGGCGTTTCTAGAGGTCTTAGACGATTTTAGACGTTATTTTCGAATCCTCACATTTCGGGCCTTGATCTTAGCTATCTCTGTCAAAACTCAACCGATTTTGAATCGGAATACCATTTAATTCAATAATTTTCATTTATATCGACTCTGCATCAAAATAATCTTGATTTCGTCAATTTAAAATTTTTTCATTTATTTTTTGTTTTTGCATTTTCTGGCGTTTCTAGAGGTCTTAGAGGATTTTAGACGTTATTTTCGAATCCTCACATTTCGGGCCTTGATCTTAGCTATCTCTGTCAAAACTCAACCGATTTTGAATCGGAATACCATTTAATTCAATAATTTTCATTTATATCGACTCTGCATCAAAATAATCTTGATTTCGTCAATTTAAAATTTTTTCATTTATTTTTTGTTTTTGCATTTTCTTGCGTTTCTAGAGGTCTTAGAGGATTTTAGACCTTATTTTCGAATCCTCACATTTCGGGCCTTGATCTTAGCTATCTCTGTCAAAACTCAACCGATTTTGAATCGGAATACCATTTAATTCAATAATTTTCATTTATATCGACTCTGCATCAAAATAATCTTGATTTCGTCAATTTAAAATTTTTTCATTTATTTTTTGTTTTTGCATTTTCTGGCGTTTCTAGAGGTCTTAGAGGATTTTAGACGTTATTTTCGAATCCTCACATTTCGGGCCTTGATCTTAGCTATCTCTGTCAAAACTCAACCGATTTTGAATCGGAATACCATTTAATTCCATAATTTTCATTTATATCGACTCTGCATCAAAATAATCTTGATTTCGTCAATTTTAAATTTTTTCATTTATTTTTTGTTTTTGCATTTTCTGGCGTTTCTAGAGGTCTTAGAGGATTTTAGACGTTATTTTCGAATCCTCACATTTCGGGCCTTGATCTTAGCTATCTCTGTCAAAACTCAACCGATTTTGAATCGGAATACCATTTAATTCAATAATTTTCATTAATATTGACTCTGCATCAAAATAATCTTGATTTCGTCAATTTAAAATTTATTCATTAATTTTTTGTTTTTGCATTTTCTGGCGTTTCTAGAGGTCTTAGAGGATTTTAGACGTTATTTTCGAATCCTCACATTTCGGGCCTTGATCTTCGCTATCTCTGTCAAAACTCAACCGATTTTGAATCGGAATACCAATTAATTCAATAATTTTCATTTATATCGACTCTGCATCAAAATAATCTTGATTTCGTCAATTTAAAATTTTTTCATTTATTTTTTGTTTTTGCATTTTCTGGCGTTTCTAGAGGTCTTAGAGGATTTTAGACGTTATTTTCGAATCCTCACATTTCGGGCCTTGATCTTAGCTATCTCTGTCAAAACTCAACCGATTTTGAATCGGAATACCATTTAATTCAATAATTTTCATTTATATCGACTCTGCATCAAAATAATCTTGATTTCGTCAATTTAAAATTTTTTCATTTATTTTTTGTTTTTGCATTTTCTGGCGTTTCTAGAGGTCTTAGAGGATTTTAGACGTTATTTTCGAATCCTCACATTTCGGGCCTTGATCTTAGCTATCTCTGTCAAAACTCAACCGATTTTGAATCGGAATACCATTTAATTCAATAATTTTCATTTATATCGACTCTGCATCAAAATAATCTTGATTTCGTCAATTTAAAATTTTTTCATTTATTTTTTGTTTTTGCATTTTCTGGCGTTTCTAGAGGTCTTAGACGATTTTAGACGTTATTTTCGAATCCTCACATTTCGGGCCTTGATCTTAGCTATCTCTGTCAAAACTCAACCGATTTTGAATCGGAATACCATTTAATTCAATAATTTTCATTTATATCGACTCTGCATCAAAATAATCTTGATTTCGTCAATTTAAAATTTTTTCATTTATTTTTTGTTTTTGCATTTTCTGGCGTTTCTAGAGGTCTTAGACGATTTTAGACGTTATTTTCGAGTCCTCACATTTCGGGCCTTGATCTTAGCTATCTCTGTCAAAACTCAACCGATTTTGAATCAGAATACCATTTAATTCAATAATTTTCATTTATATCGACTCTGCATCAAAATAATCTTGATTTCGTCAATTTAAAATTTTTTCATTTATTTTTTGTTTTTGCATTTTCTGGCGTTTCTAGAGGTCTTAGAGGATTTTAGACCTTATTTTCGAATCCTCACATTTCGGGCCTTGATCTTAGCTATCTCTGTCAAAACTCAACCGATTTTGAATCGGAATACCATTTAATTCAATAATTTTCATTTATATCGACTCTGCATCAAAATAATCTTGATTTCGTCAATTTAAAATTTTTTCATTTATTTTTTGTTTTTGCATTTTCTGGCGTTTCTAGAGGTCTTAGACGATTTTAGACGTTATTTTCGAATCCTCACATTTCGGGCCTTGATCTTAGCTATCTCTGTCAAAACTCAACCGATTTTGAATCGGAATACCATTTAATTCAATAATTTTCATTTATATCGACTCTGCATCAAAATAATCTTGATTTCGTCAATTTAAAATTTTTTCATTTATTTTTTGTTTTTGCATTTTCTGGCGTTTCTAGAGGTCTTAGAGGATTTTAGACGTTATTTTCGAATCCTCACATTTCGGGCCTTGATCTTAGCTATCTCTGTCAAAACTCAACCGATTTTGAATCGGAATACCATTTAATTCAATAATTTTCATTTATATCGACTCTGCATCAAAATAATCTTGATTTCGTCAATTTAAAATTTTTTCATTTATTTTTTGTTTTTGCATTTTCTGGCGTTTCTAGAGGTCTTAGACGATTTTAGACGTTATTTTCGAATCCTCACATTTCGGGCCTTGATCTTAGCTATCTCTGTCAAAACTCAACCGATTTTGAATCGGAATACCATTTAATTCAATAATTTTCATTTATATCGACTCTGCATCAAAATAATCTTGATTTCGTCAATTTAAAATTTTTTCATTTATTTTTTGTTTTTGCATTTTCTGGCGTTTCTAGAGGTCTTAGAGGATTTTAGACGTTATTTTCGAATCCTCACATTTCGGGCCTTGATCTTAGCTATCTCTGTCAAAACTCAACCGATTTTGAATCGGAATACCATTTAATTCAATAATTTTCATTTATATCGACTCTGCATCAAAATAATCTTGATTTCGTCAATTTAAAATTTTTTCATTTATTTTTTGTTTTTGCATTTTCTGGCGTTTCTAGAGGTCTTAGACGATTTTAGACGTTATTTTCGAATCCTCACATTTCGGGCCTTGATCTTAGCTATCTCTGTCAAAACTCAACCGATTTTGAATCGGAATACCATTTAATTCAATAATTTTCATTTATATCGACTCTGCATCAAAATAATCTTGATTTCGTCAATTTAAAATTTTTTCATTTATTTTTTGTTTTTGCATTTTCTGGCGTTTCTAGAGGTCTTAGAGGATTTTAGACGTTATTTTCGAATCCTCACATTTCGGGCCTTGATCTTAGCTATCTCTGTCAAAACTCAACCGATTTTGAATCGGAATACCATTTAATTCAATAATTTTCATTTATATCGACTCTGCATCAAAATAATCTTGATTTCGTCAATTTAAAATTTTTTCATTTATTTTTTGTTTTTGCATTTTCTGGCGTTTCTAGAGGTCTTAGACGATTTTAGACGTTATTTTCGAATCCTCACATTTCGGGCCTTGATCTTAGCTATCTCTGTCAAAACTCAACCGATTTTGAATCAGAATACCATTTAATTCAATAATTTTCATTTATATCGACTCTGCATCAAAATAATCTTGATTTCGTCAATTTAAAATTTTTTCATTTATTTTTTGTTTTTGCATTTTCTGGCGTTTCTAGAGGTCTTAGAGGATTTTAGACGTTATTTTCGAATCCTCACATTTCGGGCCTTGATCTTAGCTATCTCTGTCAAAACTCAACCGATTTTGAATCGGAATACCATTTAATTCAATAATTTTCATTTATATCGACTCTGCATCAAAATAATCTTGATTTCGTCAATTTAAAATTTTTTCATTTATTTTTTGTTTTTGCATTTTCTGGCGTTTCTAGAGGTCTTAGACGATTTTAGACGTTATTTTCGAATCCTCACATTTCGGGCCTTGATCTTAGCTATCTCTGTCAAAACTCAACCGATTTTGAATCGGAATACCATTTAATTCAATAATTTTCATTTATATCGACTCTGCATCAAAATAATCTTGATTTCGTCAATTTAAAATTTTTTCATTTATTTTTTGTTTTTGCATTTTCTGGCGTTTCTAGAGGTCTTAGACGATTTTAGACGTTATTTTCGAATCCTCACATTTCGGGCCTTGATCTTAGCTATCTCTGTCAAAACTCAACCGATTTTGAATCGGAATACCATTTAATTCAATAATTTTCATTTATATCGACTCTGCATCAAAATAATCTTGATTTCGTCAATTTAAAATTTTTTCATTTATTTTTTGTTTTTGCATTTTCTGGCGTTTCTAGAGGTCTTAGAGGATTTTAGACGTTATTTTCGAATCCTCACATTTCGGGCCTTGATCTTAGCTATCTCTGTCAAAACTCAACCGATTTTGAATCGGAATACCATTTAATTCAATAATTTTCATTTATATCGACTCTGCATCAAAATAATCTTGATTTCGTCAATTTAAAATTTTTTCATTTATTTTTTGTTTTTGCATTTTCTGGCGTTTCTAGAGGTCTTAGAGGATTTTAGACGTTATTTTCGAATCCTCACATTTCGGGCCTTGATCTTAGCTATCTCTGTCAAAACTCAACCGATTTTGAATCGGAATACCATTTAATTCAATAATTTTCATTTATATCGACTCTGCATCAAAATAATCTTGATTTCGTCAATTTAAAATTTTTTCATTTATTTTTTGTTTTTGCATTTTCTGGCGTTTCTAGAGGTCTTAGAGGATTTTAGACGTTATTTTCGAATCCTCACATTTCGGGCCTTGATCTTAGCTATCTCTGTCAAAACTCAACCGATTTTGAATCGGAATACCATTTAATTCAATAATTTTCATTTATATCGACTCTGCATCAAAATAATCTTGATTTCGTCAATTTAAAATTTTTTCATTTATTTTTTGTTTTTGCATTTTCTGGCGTTTCTAGAGGTCTTAGACGATTTTAGACGTTATTTTCGAATCCTCACATTTCGGGCCTTGATCTTAGCTATCTCTGTCAAAACTCAACCGATTTTGAATCGGAATACCATTTAATTCAATAATTTTCATTTATATCGACTCTGCATCAAAATAATCTTGATTTCGTCAATTTAAAATTTTTTCATTTATTTTTTGTTTTTGCATTTTCTGGCGTTTCTAGAGGTCTTAGAGGATTTTAGACGTTATTTTCGAATCCTCACATTTCGGGCCTTGATCTTAGCTATCTCTGTCAAAACTCAGCCGATTTTGAATCGGAATACCATTTAATTCAATAATTTTCATTTATATCGACTCTGCATCAAAATAATCTTGATTTCGTCAATTTAAAATTTTTTCATTTATTTTTTGTTTTTGCATTTTCTGGCGTTTCTAGAGGTCTTAGAGGATTTTAGACGTTATTTTCGAATCCTCACATTTCGGGCCTTGATCTTAGCTATCTCTGTCAAAACTCAACCGATTTTGAATCGGAATACCATTTAATTCAATAATTTTCATTTATATCGACTCTGCATCAAAATAATCTTGATTTCGTCAATTTAAAATTTTTTCATTTATTTTTTGTTTTTGCATTTTCTGGCGTTTCTAGAGGTCTTAGAGGATTTTAGACGTTATTTTCGAATCCTCACATTTCGGGCCTTGATCTTAGCTATCTCTGTCAAAACTCAACCGATTTTGAATCGGAATACCATTTAATTCAATAATTTTCATTTATATCGACTCTGCATCAAAATAATCTTGATTTCGTCAATTTAAAATTTTTTCATTTATTTTTTGTTTTTGCATTTTCTGGCGTTTCTAGAGGTCTTAGAGGATTTTAGACCTTATTTTCGAATCCTCACATTTCGGGCCTTGATCTTAGCTATCTCTGTCAAAACTCAACCGATTTTGAATCGGAATACCATTTAATTCAATAATTTTCATTTATATCGACTCTGCATCAAAATAATCTTGATTTCGTCAATTTAAAATTTTTTCATTTATTTTTTGTTTTTGCATTTTCTGGCGTTTCTAGAGGTCTTAGAGGATTTTAGACGTTATTTTCGAATCCTCACATTTCGGGCCTTGATCTTAGCTATCTCTGTCAAAACTCAACCGATTTTGAATCAGAATACCATTTAATTCAATAATTTTCATTTATATCGACTCTGCATCAAAATAATCTTGATTTCGTCAATTTAAAATTTTTTCATTTATTTTTTGTTTTTGCATTTTCTGGCGTTTCTAGAGGTCTTAGAGGATTTTAGACCTTATTTTCGAATCCTCACATTTCGGGCCTTGATCTTAGCTATCTCTGTCAAAACTCAACCGATTTTGAATCGGAATACCATTTAATTCAATAATTTTCATTTATATCGACTCTGCATCAAAATAATCTTGATTTCGTCAATTTAAAATTTTTTCATTTATTTTTTGTTTTTGCATTTTCTTGCGTTTCTAGAGGTCTTAGAGGATTTTAGACCTTATTTTCGAATCCTCACATTTCGGGCCTTGATCTTAGCTATCTCTGTCAAAACTCAACCGATTTTGAATCGGAATACCATTTAATTCAATAATTTTCATTTATATCGACTCTGCATCAAAATAATCTTGATTTCGTCAATTTAAAATTTTTTTCATTTATTTTTTGTTTTTGCATTTTCTGGCGTTTCTAGAGGTCTTAGAGGATTTTAGACGTTATTTTCGAATCCTCACATTTCGGGCCTTGATCTTAGCTATCTCTGTCAAAACTCAACCGATTTTGAATCGGAATACCATTTAATTCAATAATTTTCATTTATATCGACTCTGCATCAAAATAATCTTGATTTCGTCAATTTAAAATTTTTTCATTTATTTTTTGTTTTTGCATTTTCTGGCGTTTCTAGAGGTCTTAGAGGATTTTAGACCTTATTTTCGAATCCTCACATTTCGGGCCTTGATCTTAGCTATCTCTGTCAAAACTCAACCGATTTTGAATCGGAATACCATTTAATTCAATAATTTTCATTTATATCGACTCTGCATCAAAATAATCTTGATTTCGTCAATTTAAAATTTTTTCATTTATTTTTTGTTTTTGCATTTTCTGGCGTTTCTAGAGGTCTTAGAGGATTTTAGACGTTATTTTCGAATCCTCACATTTCGGGCCTTGATCTTAGCTATCTCTGTCAAAACTCAACCGATTTTGAATCGGAATACCATTTAATTCAATAATTTTCATTTATATCGACTCTGCATCAAAATAATCTTGATTTCGTCAATTTAAAATTTTTTCATTTATTTTTTGTTTTTGCATTTTCTGGCGTTTCTAGAGGTCTTAGAGGATTTTAGACGTTATTTTCGAATCCTCACATTTCGGGCCTTGATCTTAGCTATCTCTGTCAAAACTCAACCGATTTTGAATCGGAATACCATTTAATTCAATAATTTTCATTTATATCGACTCTGCATCAAAATAATCTTGATTTCGTCAATTTAAAATTTTTTCATTTATTTTTTGTTTTTGCATTTTCTGGCGTTTCTAGAGGTCTTAGAGGATTTTAGACGTTATTTTCGAATCCTCACATTTCGGGCCTTGATCTTAGCTATCTCTGTCAAAACTCAACCGATTTTGAATCGGAATACCATTTAATTCAATAATTTTCATTTATATCGACTCTGCATCAAAATAATCTTGATTTCGTCAATTTAAAATTTTTTCATTTATTTTTTGTTTTTGCATTTTCTGGCGTTTCTAGAGGTCTTAGAGGATTTTAGACGTTATTTTCGAATCCTCACATTTCGGGCCTTGATCTTAGCTATCTCTGTCAAAACTCAACCGATTTTGAATCGGAATACCATTTAATTCAATAATTTTCATTTATATCGACTCTGCATCAAAATAATCTTGATTTCGTCAATTTAAAATTTTTTTCATTTATTTTTTGTTTTTGCATTTTCTGGCGTTTCTAGAGGTCTTAGAGGATTTTAGACGTTATTTTCGAATCCTCACATTTCGGGCCTTGATCTTAGCTATCTCTGTCAAAACTCAACCGATTTTGAATCGGAATACCATTTAATTCAATAATTTTCATTTATATCGACTCTGCATCAAAATAATCTTGATTTCGTCAATTTAAAATTTTTTCATTTATTTTTTGTTTTTGCATTTTCTGGCGTTTCTAGAGGTCTTAGAGGATTTTAGACGTTATTTTCGAATCCTCACATTTCGGGCCTTGATCTTAGCTATCTCTGTCAAAACTCAACCGATTTTGAATCGGAATACCATTTAATTCAATAATTTTCATTTATATCGACTCTGCATCAAAATAATCTTGATTTCGTCAATTTAAAATTTTTTCATTTATTTTTTTGTTTTTGCATTTTCTGGCGTTTCTAGAGGTCTTAGAGGATTTTAGACGTTATTTTCGAATCCTCACATTTCGGGCCTTGATCTTAGCTATCTCTGTCAAAACTCAACCGATTTTGAATCGGAATACCATTTAATTCAATAATTTTCATTTATATCGACTCTGCATCAAAATAATCTTGATTTCGTCAATTTAAAATTTTTTCATTTATTTTTTGTTTTTGCATTTTCTGGCGTTTCTAGAGGTCTTAGAGGATTTTAGACGTTATTTTCGAATCCTCACATTTCGGGCCTTGATCTTAGCTATCTCTGTCAAAACTCAACCGATTTTGAATCGGAATACCATTTAATTCAATAATTTTCATTTATATCGACTCTGCATCAAAATAATCTTGATTTCGTCAATTTAAAATTTTTTCATTTATTTTTTGTTTTTGCATTTTCTGGCGTTTCTAGAGGTCTTAGAGGATTTTAGACGTTATTTTCGAATCCTCACATTTCGGGCCTTGATCTTAGCTATCTCTGTCAAAACTCAACCGATTTTGAATCGGAATACCATTTAATTCAATAATTTTCATTTATATCGACTCTGCATCAAAATAATCTTGATTTCGTCAATTTAAAATTTTTTCATTTATTTTTTGTTTTTGCATTTTCTGGCGTTTCTAGAGGTCTTAGAGGATTTTAGACGTTATTTTCGAATCCTCACATTTCGGGCCTTGATCTTAGCTATCTCTGTCAAAACTCAACCGATTTTGAATCGGAATACCATTTAATTCAATAATTTTCATTTATATCGACTCTGCATCAAAATAATCTTGATTTCGTCAATTTAAAATTTTTTTCATTTATTTTTTGTTTTTGCATTTTCTGGCGTTTCTAGAGGTCTTAGAGGATTTTAGACGTTATTTTCGAATCCTCACATTTCGGGCCTTGATCTTAGCTATCTCTGTCAAAACTCAACCGATTTTGAATCGGAATACCATTTAATTCAATAATTTTCATTTATATCGACTCTGCATCAAAATAATCTTGATTTCGTCAATTTAAAAATTTTTTCATTTATTTTTTGTTTTTGCATTTTCTGGCGTTTCTAGAGGTCTTAGAGGATTTTAGACGTTATTTTCGAATCCTCACATTTCGGGCCTTGATCTTAGCTATCTCTGTCAAAACTCAACCGATTTTGAATCGGAATACCATTTAATTCAATAATTTTCATTTATATCGACTCTGCATCAAAATAATCTTGATTTCGTCAATTTAAAATTTTTTCATTTATTTTTTGTTTTTGCATTTTCTGGCGTTTCTAGAGGTCTTAGAGGATTTTAGACGTTATTTTCGAATCCTCACATTTCGGGCCTTGATCTTAGCTATCTCTGTCAAAACTCAACCGATTTTGAATCGGAATACCATTTAATTCAATAATTTTCATTTATATCGACTCTGCATCAAAATAATCTTGATTTCGTCAATTTAAAATTTTTTCATTTATTTTTTGTTTTTGCATTTTCTGGCGTTTCTAGAGGTCTTAGAGGATTTTAGACGTTATTTTCGAATCCTCACATTTCGGGCCTTGATCTTAGCTATCTCTGTCAAAACTCAACCGATTTTGAATCAGAATACCATTTAATTCAATAATTTTCATTTATATCGACTCTGCATCAAAATAATCTTGATTTCGTCAATTTAAAATTTTTTCATTTATTTTTTGTTTTTGCATTTTCTGGCGTTTCTAGAGGTCTTAGAGGATTTTAGACCTTATTTTCGAATCCTCACATTTCGGGCCTTGATCTTAGCTATCTCTGTCAAAACTCAACCGATTTTGAATCGGAATACCATTTAATTCAATAATTTTCATTTATATCGACTCTGCATCAAAATAATCTTGATTTCGTCAATTTAAAATTTTTTCATTTATTTTTTGTTTTTGCATTTTCTGGCGTTTCTAGAGGTCTTAGAGGATTTTAGACGTTATTTTCGAATCCTCACATTTCGGGCCTTGATCTTAGCTATCTCTGTCAAAACTCAACCGATTTTGAATCGGAATACCATTTAATTCAATAATTTTCATTTATATCGACTCTGCATCAAAATAATCTTGATTTCGTCAATTTAAAATTTTTTCATTTATTTTTTGTTTTTGCATTTTCTGGCGTTTCTAGAGGTCTTAGAGGATTTTAGACGTTATTTTCGAATCCTCACATTTCGGGCCTTGATCTTAGCTATCTCTGTCAAAACTCAACCGATTTTGAATCGGAATACCATTTAATTCAATAATTTTCATTTATATCGACTCTGCATCAAAATAATCTTGATTTCGTCAATTTAAAATTTTTTCATTTATTTTTTGTTTTTGCATTTTCTGGCGTTTCTAGAGGTCTTAGAGGATTTTAGACCTTATTTTCGAATCCTCACATTTCGGGCCTTGATCTTAGCTATCTCTGTCAAAACTCAACCGATTTTGAATCGGAATACCATTTAATTCAATAATTTTCATTTATATCGACTCTGCATCAAAATAATCTTGATTTCGTCAATTTAAAATTTTTTCATTTATTTTTTTTTTTTGCATTTTCTGGCGTTTCTAGAGGTCTTAGAGGATTTTAGACGTTATTTTCGAATCCTCACATTTCGGGCCTTGATCTTAGCTATCTCTGTCAAAACTCAACCGATTTTGAATCGGAATACCATTTAATTCAATAATTTTCATTTATATCGACTCTGCATCAAAATAATCTTGATTTCGTCAATTTAAAATTTTTTCATTTATTTTTTGTTTTTGCATTTTCTGGCGTTTCTAGAGGTCTTAGAGGATTTTAGACGTTATTTTCGAATCCTCACATTTCGGGCCTTGATCTTAGCTATCTCTGTCAAAACTCAACCGATTTTGAATCGGAATACCATTTAATTCAATAATTTTCATTTATATCGACTCTGCATCAAAATAATCTTGATTTCGTCAATTTAAAATTTTTTCATTTATTTTTTGTTTTTGCATTTTCTGGCGTTTCTAGAGGTCTTAGAGGATTTTAGACGTTATTTTCGAATCCTCACATTTCGGGCCTTGATCTTAGCTATCTCTGTCAAAACTCAACCGATTTTGAATCGGAATACCATTTAATTCAATAATTTTCATTTATATCGACTCTGCATCAAAATAATCTTGATTTCGTCAATTTAAAATTTTTTCATTTATTTTTTGTTTTTGCATTTTCTGGCGTTTCTAGAGGTCTTAGAGGATTTTAGACGTTATTTTCGAATCCTCACATTTCGGGCCTTGATCTTAGCTATCTCTGTCAAAACTCAACCGATTTTGAATCGGAATACCATTTAATTCAATAATTTTCATTTATATCGACTCTGCATCAAAATAATCTTGATTTCGTCAATTTAAAATTTTTTCATTTATTTTTTGTTTTTGCATTTTCTGGCGTTTCTAGAGGTCTTAGACGATTTTAGACGTTATTTTCGAATCCTCACATTTCGGGCCTTGATCTTAGCTATCTCTGTCAAAACTCAACCGATTTTGAATCGGAATACCATTTAATTCAATAATTTTCATTTATATCGACTCTGCATCAAAATAATCTTGATTTCGTCAATTTAAAATTTTTTCATTTATTTTTTGTTTTTGCATTTTCTGGCGTTTCTAGAGGTCTTAGAGGATTTTAGACGTTATTTTCGAATCCTCACATTTCGGGCCTTGATCTTAGCTATCTCTGTCAAAACTCAACCGATTTTGAATCGGAATACCATTTAATTCAATAATTTTCATTTATATCGACTCTGCATCAAAATAATCTTGATTTCGTCAATTTAAAATTTTTTCATTTATTTTTTGTTTTTGCATTTTCTGGCGTTTCTAGAGGTCTTAGAGGATTTTAGACGTTATTTTCGAATCCTCACATTTCGGGCCTTGATCTTAGCTATCTCTGTCAAAACTCAGCCGATTTTGAATCGGAATACCATTTAATTCAATAATTTTCATTTATATCGACTCTGCATCAAAATAATCTTGATTTCGTCAATTTAAAATTTTTTCATTTATTTTTTGTTTTTGCATTTTCTGGCGTTTCTAGAGGTCTTAGAGGATTTTAGACGTTATTTTCGAATCCTCACATTTCGGGCCTTGATCTTAGCTATCTCTGTCAAAACTCAACCGATTTTGAATCGGAATACCATTTAATTCAATAATTTTCATTTATATCGACTCTGCATCAAAATAATCTTGATTTCGTCAATTTAAAATTTTTTCATTTATTTTTTGTTTTTGCATTTTCTGGCGTTTCTAGAGGTCTTAGAGGATTTTAGACGTTATTTTCGAATCCTCACATTTCGGGCCTTGATCTTAGCTATCTCTGTCAAAACTCAACCGATTTTGAATCGGAATACCATTTAATTCAATAATTTTCATTTATATCGACTCTGCATCAAAATAATCTTGATTTCGTCAATTTAAAATTTTTTCATTTATTTTTTGTTTTTGCATTTTCTGGCGTTTCTAGAGGTCTTAGAGGATTTTAGACGTTATTTTCGAATCCTCACATTTCGGGCCTTGATCTTAGCTATCTCTGTCAAAACTCAACCGATTTTGAATCGGAATACCATTTAATTCAATAATTTTCATTTATATCGACTCTGCATCAAAATAATCTTGATTTCGTCAATTTAAAATTTTTTCATTTATTTTTTGTTTTTGCATTTTCTGGCGTTTCTAGAGGTCTTAGAGGATTTTAGACGTTATTTTCGAATCCTCACATTTCGGGCCTTGATCTTAGCTATCTCTGTCAAAACTCAACCGATTTTGAATCGGAATACCATTTAATTCCATAATTTTCATTTATATCGACTCTGCATCAAAATAATCTTGATTTCGTCAATTTAAAATTTTTTCATTTATTTTTTGTTTTTGCATTTTCTGGCGTTTCTAGAGGTCTTAGAGGATTTTAGACGTTATTTTCGAATCCTCACATTTCGGGCCTTGATCTTAGCTATCTCTGTTAAAACTCAACCGATTTTGAATCGGAATACCATTTAATTCAATAATTTTCATTAATATTGACTCTGCATCAAAATAATCTTGATTTCGTCAATTTAAAATTTATTCATTTATTTTTTGTTTTTGCATTTTCTGGCGTTTCTAGAGGTCTTAGAGGATTTTAGACGTTATTTTCGAATCCTCACATTTCGGGCCTTGATCTTAGCTATCTCTGTCAAAACTCAACCGATTTTGAATCGGAATACCATTTAATTCAATAATTTTCATTTATATCGACTCTGCATCAAAATAATCTTGATTTCGTCAATTTAAAATTTTTTCATTTATTTTTTGTTTTTGCATTTTCTGGCGTTTCTAGAGGTCTTAGAGGATTTTAGACGTTATTTTCGAATCCTCACATTTCGGGCCTTGATCTTAGCTATCTCTGTCAAAACTCAACCGATTTTGAATCGGAATACCATTTAATTCAATAATTTTCATTTATATCGACTCTGCATCAAAATAATCTTGATTTCGTCAATTTAAAATTTTTTCATTTATTTTTTGTTTTTGCATTTTCTGGCGTTTCTAGAGGTCTTAGAGGATTTTAGACGTTATTTTCGAATCCTCACATTTCGGGCCTTGATCTTAGCTATCTCTGTCAAAACTCAACCGATTTTGAATCGGAATACCATTTAATTCAATAATTTTCATTTATATCGACTCTGCATCAAAATAATCTTGATTTCGTCAATTTAAAATTTTTTCATTTATTTTTTGTTTTTGCATTTTCTGGCGTTTCTAGAGGTCTTAGAGGATTTTAGACGTTATTTTCGAATCCTCACATTTCGGGCCTTGATCTTAGCTATCTCTGTCAAAACTCAACCGATTTTGAATCGGAATACCATTTAATTCAATAATTTTCATTTATATCGACTCTGCATCAAAATAATCTTGATTTCGTCAATTTAAAATTTTTTCATTTATTTTTTGTTTTTGCATTTTCTGGCGTTTCTAGAGGTCTTAGAGGATTTTAGACGTTATTTTCGAATCCTCACATTTCGGGCCTTGATCTTAGCTATCTCTGTCAAAACTCAACCGATTTTGAATCGGAATACCATTTAATTCAATAATTTTCATTTATATCGACTCTGCATCAAAATAATCTTGATTTCGTCAATTTAAAATTTTTTCATTTATTTTTTGTTTTTGCATTTTCTGGCGTTTCTAGAGGTCTTAGACGATTTTAGACGTTATTTTCGAATCCTCACAATTCGGGCCTTGATCTTAGCTATCTCTGTCAAAACTCAACCGATTTTGAATCGGAATACCATTTAATTCAATAATTTTCATTTATATCGACTCTGCATCAAAATAATCTTGATTTCGTCAATTTAAAATTTTTTCATTTATTTTTTGTTTTTGCATTTTCTGGCGTTTCTAGAGGTCTTAGAGGATTTTAGACGTTATTTTCGAATCCTCACATTTCGGGCCTTGATCTTAGCTATCTCTGTCAAAACTCAACCGATTTTGAATCGGAATACCATTTAATTCAATAATTTTCATTTATATCGACTCTGCATCAAAATAATCTTGATTTCGTCAATTTAAAATTTTTTCATTTATTTTTTGTTTTTGCATTTTCTTGCGTTTCTAGAGGTCTTAGAGGATTTTAGACCTTATTTTCGAATCCTCACATTTCGGGCCTTGATCTTAGCTATCTCTGTCAAAACTCAACCGATTTTGAATCGGAATACCATTTAATTCAATAATTTTCATTTATATCGACTCTGCATCAAAATAATCTTGATTTCGTCAATTTGAAATTTTTTCATTTATTTTTTGTTTTTGCATTTTCTGGCGTTTCTAGAGGTCTTAGAGGATTTTAGACCTTATTTTCGAATCCTCACATTTCGGGCCTTGATCTTAGCTATCTCTGTCAAAACTCAACCGATTTTGAATCGGAATACCATTTAATTCAATAATTTTCATTAATATTGACTCTGCATCAAAATAATCTTGATTTCGTCAATTTAAAATTTATTCATTTATTTTTTGTTTTTGCATTTTCTGGCGTTTCTAGAGGTCTTAGAGGATTTTAGACGTTATTTTCGAATCCTCACATTTCGGGCCTTGATCTTCGCTATCTCTGTCAAAACTCAACCGATTTTGAATCGGAATACCAATTAATTCAATAATTTTCATTTATATCGACTCTGCATCAAAATAATCTTGATTTCGTCAATTTAAAATTTTTTCATTTATTTTTTGTTTTTGCATTTTCTGGCGTTTCTAGAGGTCTTAGAGGATTTTAGACGTTATTTTCGAATCCTCACATTTCGGGCCTTGATCTTAGCTATCTCTGTCAAAACTCAACCGATTTTGAATCGGAATACCATTTAATTCAATAATTTTCATTTATATCGACTCTGCATCAAAATAATCTTGATTTCGTCAATTTAAAATTTTTTCATTTATTTTTTGTTTTTGCATTTTCTGGCGTTTCTAGAGGTCTTAGAGGATTTTAGACATTATTTTCGAATCCTCACATTTCGGGCCTTGATCTTAGCTATCTCTGTCAAAACTCAACCGATTTTGAATCGGAATACCATTTAATTCAATAATTTTTATTTATATCGACTCTGCATCAAAATAATCTTGATTTCGTCAATTTAAAATTTTTTCATTTATTTTTTGTTTTTGCATTTTCTGGCGTTTCTAGAGGTCTTAGACGATTTTAGACGTTATTTTCGAATCCTCACATTTCGGTCCTTGATCTTAGCTATCTCTGTCAAAACTCAACCGATTTTGAATCAGAATACCATTTAATTCAATAATTTTCATTTATATCGACTCTGCATCAAAATAATCTTGATTTCGTCAATTTAAAATTTTTTCATTTATTTTTTGTTTTTGCATTTTCTGGCGTTTCTAGAGGTCTTAGAGGATTTTAGACGTTATTTTCGAATCCTCACATTTCGGGCCTTGATCTTAGCTATCTCTGTCAAAACTCAACCGATTTTGAATCGGAATACCATTTAATTCAATA
Organism: Drosophila cardini; assembly: GCA_018903735.1. Taxonomy (NCBI): domain Eukaryota; kingdom Metazoa; phylum Arthropoda; class Insecta; order Diptera; family Drosophilidae; genus Drosophila; species Drosophila cardini. Next base: position 47,270 of record JAEIGM010000185.1, read on the forward strand.
ATTTTCATTTATATCGACTCTGCATCAAAATAATCTTGATTTCGTCAATTTAAAATTTTTTCATTTATTTTTTGTTTTTGCATTTTCTGGCGTTTCTAGAGGTCTTAGAGGATTTTAGACGTTATTTTCGAATCCTCACATTTCGGGCCTTGATCTTAGCTATCTCTGTCAAAACTCAACCGATTTTGAATCGGAATACCATTTAATTCAATAATTTTCATTTATATCGACTCTGCATCAAAATAATCTTGATTTCGTCAATTTAAAATTTTTTCATTTATTTTTTGTTTTTGCATTTTCTGGCGTTTCTAGAGGTCTTAGAGGATTTTAGACGTTATTTTCGAATCCTCACATTTCGGGCCTTGATCTTAGCTATCTCTGTCAAAACTCAACCGATTTTGAATCAAAATACCATTTAATTCAATAATTTTCATTTATATCGACTCTGCATCAAAATAATCTTGATTTCGTCAATTTAAAATTTTTTCATTTATTTTTTGTTTTTGCATTTTCTGGCGTTTCTTGAGGTCTTAGACGATTTTAGACGTTATTTTCGAATCCTCACATTTCGGGCCTTGATCTTGGCTATCTCTGTCAAAACTCAACCGATTTTGAATCGGAATACCATTTAATTCAATAATTTTCATTAATATCGACTCTGCATCAAAATAATCTTGATTTCGTCAATTAAAAATTTTTTCATTTATTTTTTGTTTTTGCATTTTCTGGCGTTTCTAGAGGTCTTAGAGGATTTTAGACGTTATTTTCGAATCCTCACATTTCGGGCCTTGATCTTAGCTATCTCTGTCGAAACTCAACCGATTTTGAATCGGAATACCATTTAATTCAATAATTTTCATTTATATCGACTCTGCATCAAAATAATCTTGATTTCGTCAATTTAAAATTTTTTCATTTATTTTTTGTTTTTGCATTTTCTGGCGTTTCTAGAGGTCTTAGAGGATTTTAGACGTTATTTTCGAATCCTCACATTTCGGGCCTTGATCTTAGCTATCTCTGTCAAAACTCAACCGATTTTGAATCGGAATACCATTTAATTCAATAATTTTCATTTATATCGACTCTGCATCAAAATAATCTTGATTTCGTCAATTTAAAATTTATTCATTTATTTTTTGTTTTTGCATTTTCTGGCGTTTCTAGAGGTCTTAGAGGATTTTAGACGTTATTTTCGAATCCTCACATTTCGGGCCTTGATCTTAGCTATCTCTGTCAAAACTCAACCGATTTTGAATCGGAATACCATTTAATTCAATAATTTTCATTTATATCGACTCTGCATCAAAATAATCTTGATTTCGTCAATTTAAAATTTTTTCATTTATTTTTTGTTTTTGCATTTTCTGGCGTTTCTAGAGGTCTTAGAGGATTTTAGACGTTATTTTCGAATCCTCACATTTCGGGCCTTGATCTTAGCTATCTCTGTCAAAACTCAACCGATTTTGAATCGGAATACCATTTAATTCAATAATTTTCATTTATATCGACTCTGCATCAAAATAATCTTGATTTCGTCAATTTAAAATTTTTTCATTTATTTTTTGTTTTTGCATTTTCTGGCGTTTCTAGAGGTCTTAGACGATTTTAGACGTTATTTTCGAATCCTCACATTTCGGGCCTTGATCTTAGCTATCTCTGTCAAAACTCAACCGATTTTGAATCGGAATACCATTTAATTCAATAATTTTCATTTATATCGATTCTGCATCAAAATAATCTTGATTTCGTCAATTTAAAATTTTTTCATTTATTTTTTGTTTTTGCATTTTCTGGCGTTTCTAGATGTCTTAGAGGATTTTAGACGTTATTTTCGAATCCTCACATTTCGGGCCTTGATCTTAGCTATCTCTGTCAAAACTCAACCGATTTTGAATCGGAATACCATTTAATTCAATAATTTTCATTTATATCGACTCTGCATCAAAATAATCTTGATTTCGTCAATTTAAAATTTTTTCATTTATTTTTTGTTTTTGCATTTTCTGGCGTTTCTAGAGGTCTTAGAGGATTTTAGACGTTATTTTCGAATCCTCACATTTCGGGCCTTGATCTTAGCTATCTCTGTCAAAACTCAACCGATTTTGAATCGGAATACCATTTAATTCAATAATTTTCATTTATATCGACTCTGCATCAAAATAATCTTGATTTTGTCAATTTAAAATTTTTTCATTTATTTTTTGTTTTTGCATTTTCTGGCGTTTCTAGAGGTCTTAGTGGATTTTAGACCTTATTTTCGAATCCTCACATTTCGGGCCTTGATCTTAGCTATCCCTGTCAAAACTCAACCGATTTTGAATCGGAATACCATTTAATTCAATAATTTTCATTTATATCGACTCTGCATCAAAATAATCTTGATTTCGTCAATTTAAAATTTTTTCATTTATTTTTTGTTTTTGCATTTTCTGGCGTTTCTAGAGGTCTTAGAGGATTTTAGACGTTATTTTCGAATCCTCACATTTCGGGCCTTAATCTTAGCTATCTCTGTCAAAACTCAACCGATTTTGAATCGGAATACCATTTAATTCAATAATTTTCATTTATATCGACTCTGCATCAAAATAATCTTGATTTCGTCAATTTAAAATTTTTTCATTTATTTTTTGTTTTTGCATTTTCTGGCGTTTCTAGAGGTCTTAGAGGATTTTAGACGTTATTTTCGAATCCTCACATTTCGGGCCTTAATCTTAGCTATCCCTGTCAAAACTCAACCGATTTTGAATCGGAATACCATTTAATTCAATAATTTTCATTTATATCGACTCTGCATCAAAATAATCTTGATTTCGTCAATTTAAAATTTTTTCATTTATTTTTTGTTTTTGCATTTTCTGGCGTTTCTAGAGGTCTTAGAGGATTTTAGACGTTATTTTCGAATCCTCACATTTCGGGCCTTGATCTTAGCTATCTCTGTCAAAACTCAACCGATTTTGAATCGGAATACCATTTAATTCAATAATTTTCATTTATATCGACTCTGCATCAAAATAATCTTGATTTCGTCAATTTAAAATTTTTTTCATTTATTTTTTGTTTTTGCATTTTCTGGCGTTTCTAGAGGTCTTAGAGGATTTTAGACGTTATTTTCGAATCCTCACATTTCGGGCCTTGATCTTAGCTATCTCTGTCAAAACTCAACCGATTTTGAATCGGAATACCATTTAATTCAATAATTTTCATTAATATCGACTCTGCATCAAAATAATCTTGATTTCGTCAATTTAAAATTTATTCATTTATTTTTTGTTTTTGCATTTTCTGGCGTTTCTAGAGGTCTTAGAGGATTTTAGACCTTATTTTCGAATCCTCACATTTCGGGCCTTGATCTTAGCTATCTCTGTCAAAACTCAACCGATTTTGAATCGGAATACCATTTAATTCAATAATTTTCATTTATATCGACTCTGCATCAAAATAATCTTGATTTCGTCAATTTAAAATTTTTTCATTTATTTTTTGTTTTTGCATTTTCTGGCGTTTCTAGAGGTCTTAGAGGATTTTAGACGTTATTTTCGAATCCTCACATTTCGGGCCTTGATCTTAGCTATCTCTGTCAAAACTCAACCGATTTTGAATCGGAATACCATTTAATTCAATAATTTTCATTAATATCGACTCTGCATCAAAATAATCTTGATTTCGTCAATTTAAAATTTATTCATTTATTTTTTGTTTTTGCATTTTCTGGCGTTTCTAGAGGTCTTAGAGGATTTTAGACCTTATTTTCGAATCCTCACATTTCGGGCCTTGATCTTAGCTATCTCTGTCAAAACTCAACCGATTTTGAATCGGAATACCATTTAATTCAATAATTTTCATTTATATCGACTCTGCATCAAAATAATCTTGATTTCGTCAATTTAAAATTTTTTCATTTATTTTTTGTTTTTGCATTTTCTGGCGTTTCTAGAGGTCTTAGAGGATTTTAGACCTTATTTTCGAATCCTCACATTTCGGGCCTTGATCTTAGCTATCTCTGTCAAAACTCAACCGATTTTGAATCGGAATACCATTTAATTCAATAATTTTCATTAATATCGACTCTGCATCAAAATAATCTTGATTTCGTCAATTTAAAATTTATTCATTTATTTTTTGTTTTTGCATTTTCTGGCGTTTCTAGAGGTCTTAGAGGATTTTAGACATTATTTTCGAATCCTCACATTTCAGGCCTTGATCTTAGCTATCTCTGTCAAAACTCAACCGATTTTGAATCGGAATACCATTTAATTCAATAATTTTCATTTATATCGACTCTGCATCAAAATAATCTTGATTTCGTCAATTTAAAATTTTTTCATTTATTTTTTGTTTTTGCATTTTCTGGCGTTTCTAGAGGTCTTAGAGGATTTTAGACGTTATTTTCGAATCCTCACATTTCGGGCCTTGATCTTAGCTATCTCTGTCAAAACTCAACCGATTTTGAATCGGAATACCATTTAATTCAATAATTTTCATTTATATCGACTCTGCATCAAAATAATCTTGATTTCGTCAATTTAAAATTTTTTCATTTATTTTTTGTTTTTGCATTTTCTGGCGTTTCTAGAGGTCTTAGAGGATTTTAGACGTTATTTTCGAATCCTCACATTTCAGGCCTTGATCTTAGCTATATCTGTCAAAACTCAACCGATTTTGAATCGGAATACCATTTAATTCAATAATTTTCATTTATATCGACTCTGCATCAAAATAATCTTGATTTCGTCAATTTAAAATTTTTTCATTTATTTTTTGTTTTTTGCATTTTCTGGCGTTTCTAATTCATTTAATTCAATAATTTTCATTTATATCGACTCTGCATCAAAATAATCTTGATTTCGTCAATTTAAAATTTTTTCATTTATTTTTTGTTTTTGCATTTTCTGGCGTTTCTAGAGGTCTTAGAGGATTTTAGACGTTATTTTCGAATCCTCACATTTCGGGCCTTGATCTTAGCTATCTCTGTCAAAACTCAACCGATTTTGAATCGGAATACCGTTAAATTCAATATTTTTCATTTATATCGACTCTGCATCAAAATAATCTTGATTTCGTCAATTTAAAATTTTTTCATTTATTTTTTGTTTTTGCATTTTCTGGCGTTTCTAGAGGTCTTAGACGATTTTAGACGTTATTTTCGAATCCTCACATTTCGGGCCTTGATCTTAGCTATCTCTGTCAAAACTCAACCGATTTTGAATCGGAATACCATTTAATTCAATAATTTTCATTTATATCGACTCTGCATCAAAATAATCTTGATTTCGTCAATTTAAAATTTTTTCATTTATTTTTTGTTTTTGCATTTTCTGGCGTTTCTAGAGGTCTTAGAGGGTTTTAGACCTTATTTTCGAATCCTCACATTTTGGGCCTTGATCTTAGCTATCTCTGTCAAAACTCAACCGATTTTGAATCGGAATACCATTTAATTACAATAATTTTCATTTATATCGACTCTGCATCAAAATAATCTTGATTTCGTCAATTTAAAATATTTTCATTTATTTTTCGTTTTTGCATTTTCTGGCGTTTCTAGAGGTCTTAGACGATTTTAGACGTTATTTTCGAATCCTCACATTTCGGGCCTTGATCTTAGCTATCTCTGTCAAAACTCAACCGATTTTGAATCAGAATACCATTTAATTCAATAATTTTCATTTATATCGACTCTGCATCAAAATAATCTTGATTTCGTAAATTTAAAATTGTTTCATTTATTTTTTGTTTTTGCATTTTCTGCCGTTTCTAGAGGTCTTAGAGGATTTTAGACGTTATTTTCCAATCCTCACATTTCGGGCCTTGATCTTAGCTATCTCTGTCAAAACTCAACCGATTTTGAATCGGAATACCATTTAATTCAATAATTTTCATTTATATCGACTCTGCATCAAAATAATCTTGATTTCGTCAATTTAAAATTTTTTCATTTATTTTTTGTTTTTGCATTTTCTGGCGTTTCTAGAGGTCTTAGAGGATTTTAGACGTTATTTTCGAATCCTCACATTTCGGGCCTTAATCTTAGCTATCTCTGTCAAAACTCAACCGATTTTGAATCGGAATACCATTTAATTCAATAATTTTCATTTATATCGACTCTGCATCAAAATAATCTTGATTTCGTCAATTTAAAATTTTTTTATTTATTTTTTGTTTTTGCATTTTCTGGCGTTTCTAGAGGTCTTAGAGGATTTTAGACGTTATTTTCGAATCCTCACATTTCGGGCCTTGATCTTGGCTCTGTCAAAACTCAACCGATTTTGAATCGGAATACCATTTAATTCAATAATTTTCATTTATATCGACTCTGCATAAAAATAATCTTGATTTCGTCAATTTAAAATTTTTTCATTTATTTTTTGTTTTTGCATTTTCTGGCGTTTCTAGAGGTCTTAGAGGATTTTAGACGTCATTTTCGAATTCTCACATTTCGGGCCTTGATCTTAGCTATCTCTGTCAAAACTCAACCGATTTTGAATCGGAATACCATTTAATTCAATAATTTTCATTTATATCGACTCTGCATCAAAATAATCTTGATTTCGTCAATTTAAAATTTTTTCATTTATTTTTTGTTTTTGCATTTTCTGGCGTTTCTAGAGGTCTTAGAGGATTTTAGACGTTATTTTCGAATCCTCACATTTCGGGCCTTGATCTTAGCTATCTCTGTCAAAACTCAACCGATTTTTAATCGGAATACCATTTAATTCAATAATTTTCATTTATATCGACTCTGCATCAAAATAATCTTGATTTCGTCAATTTAAAATTTTTTCATTTATTTTTTGTTTTTTTTTTGGCGTTTCTAGAGGTCTTAGAGGATTTTAGACGTTATTTTCGAATCCTCACATTTCGGGCCTTGATCTTAGCTATCTCTGTCAAAACTCAACCGATTTTGAATCAGAATACCATTTAATTCAATAATTTTCATTTATATCGACTCTGCATCAAAATAATCTTGATTTCGTCAATTTACAATTTTTTCATTTATTTTTTGTTTTTGCATTTTCTGGCGTTTCTAGAGGTCTTAGAGGATTTTAGACGTTATTTTCGAATCCTCACATTTCGGGCCTTGATCTTGGCTCTCTGTCAAAACTCAACCGATTTTGAATCGGAATACCATTTAATTCAATAATTTTCATTTATATCGACTCTGCATAAAAATAATCTTGATTTCGTCAATTTAAAATTTTTTCATTTATTTTTTGTTTTTGCATTTTCTGGCGTTTCTAGAGGTCTTAGAGGATTTTAGACCTTATTTTCGAATCCTCACATTTCGGGCCTTGATCTTAGCTATCTCTGTCAAAACTCAACCGATTTTGAATCAGAATACCATTTAATTCAATAATTTTCATTTATATCGACTCTGCATCAAAATAATCTTGATTTCGTCAATTTAAAATTTTTTCATTTATTTTTTGTTTTTGCATTTTCTGGCGTTTCTAGAGGTCTTAGAGGATTTTAGACGTTATTTTCGAATCCTCACATTTCGGGCCTTGATCTTAGCTATCTCTGTCAAAACTCAACCGATTTTGAATCGGAATACCATTTAATTCAATAATTTTCATTTATATCGACTCTGCATCAAAATAATCTTGATTTCGTCAATTTAAAATTTTTTCATTTATTTTTTGTTTTTGCATTTTCTGGCGTTTCTAGAGGTCTTAGACGATTTTAGACGTTATTTTCGAATCCTCACATTTCGGGCCTTGATCTTAGCTATCTCTGTCAAAACTCAACCGATTTTGAATCGGAATACCATTTAATTCAATAATTTTCATTTATATCGACTCTGCATCAAAATAATCTTGATTTCGTCAATTTAAAATTTTTTCATTTATTTTTTGTTTTTGCATTTTCTGGCGTTTCTAGAGGTCTTAGAGGATTTTAGACCTTATTTTCGAATCCTCACATTTCGGGCCTTGATCTTAGCTATCTCTGTCAAAACTCAACCGATTTTGAATCGGAATACCATTTAATTCAATAATTTTCATTTATATCGACTCTGCATCAAAATAATCTTGATTTCGTCAATTTAAAATTTTTTCATTTCTTTTTTGTTTTTGCATTTTCTGGCGTTTCTAGAGGTCTTAGACGATTTTAGACGTTATTTTCGAATCCTCACATTTCGGGCCTTGATCTTAGCTATCTCTGTCAAAACTCAACCGATTTTGAATCAGAATACCATTTAATTCAATAATTTTCATTTATATCGACTCTGCATCAAAATAATCTTGATTTCGTCAATTTAAAATTTTTTCATTTATTTTTTGTTTTTGCATTTTCTGGCGTTTCTAGAGGTCTTAGAGGATTTTAGACGTTATTTTCCAATCCTCACATTTCGGGCCTTGATCTTAGCTATCTCTGTCAAAACTCAACCGATTTTGAATCGGAATACCATTTAATTCAATAATTTTCATTTATATCGACTCTGCATCAAAATAATCTTGATTTCGTCAATTTAAAATTTTTTCATTTATTTTTTGTTTTTGCATTTTCTGGCGTTTCTAGAGGTCTTAGAGGATTTTAGACGTTATTTTCGAATCCTCACATTTCGGGCCTTAATCTTAGCTATCTCTGTCAAAACTCAACCGATTTTGAATCGGAATACCATTTAATTCAATAATTTTCATTTATATCGACTCTGCATCAAAATAATCTTGATTTCGTCAATTTAAAATTTTTTCATTTATTTTTTGTTTTTGCATTTTCTGGCGTTTCTAGAGGTCTTAGAGGATTTTAGACGTTATTTTCGAATCCTCACATTTCGGGCCTTGATCTTAGCTATCTCTGTCAAAACTCAACCGATTTTGAATCGGAATACCATTTAATTCAATAATTTTCATTTATATCGACTCTGCATAAAAATAATCTTGATTTCGTCAATTTAAAATTTTTTCATTTATTTTTTGTTTTTGCATTTTCTGGCGTTTCTAGAGGTCTTAGAGGATTTTAGACGTTATTTTCGAATCCTCACATTTCGGGCCTTGATCTTAGCTATCTCTGTCAAAACTCAACCGATTTTGAATCGGAATACCATTTAATTCAATAATTTTCATTTATATCGACTCTGCATCAAAATAATCTTGATTTCGTCAATTTAAAATTTTTTCATTTATTTTTTGTTTTTGCATTTTCTGGCGTTTCTAGAGGTCTTAGAGGATTTTAGACGTTATTTTCGAATCCTCACATTTCGGGCCTTGATCTTAGCTATCTCTGTCAAAACTCAACCGATTTTGAATCGGAATACCATTTAATTCAATAATTTTCATTTATATCGACTCTGCATCAAAATAATCTTGATTTCGTCAATTTAAAATTTTTTCATTTATTTTTTGTTTTTGCATTTTCTGGCGTTTCTAGAGGTCTTAGAGGATTTTAGACGTTATTTTCGAATCCTCACATTTCGGGCCTTGATCTTAGCTATCTCTGTCAAAACTCAACCGATTTTGAATCGGAATACCATTTAATTCAATAATTTTCATTTATATCGACTCTGCATCAAAATAATCTTGATTTCGTCAATTTAAAATTTTTTCATTTATTTTTTGTTTTTGCATTTTCTGGCGTTTCTAGAGGTCTTAGAGGATTTTAGACGTTATTTTCGAATCCTCACATTTCGGGCCTTGATCTTAGCTATCTCTGTCAAAACTCAACCGATTTTGAATCGGAATACCATTTAATTCAATAATTTTCATTTATATCGACTCTGCATCAAAATAATCTTGATTTCGTCAATTTAAAATTTTTTCATTTATTTTTTGTTTTTGCATTTTCTGGCGTTTCTAGAGGTCTTAGAGGATTTTAGACGTTATTTTCGAATCCTCACATTTCGGGCCTTGATCTTAGCTATCTCTGTCAAAACTCAACCGATTTTGAATCGGAATACCATTTAATTCAATAATTTTCATTTATATCGACTCTGCATCAAAATAATCTTGATTTCGTCAATTTAAAATTTTTTCATTTATTTTTTGTTTTTGCATTTTCTGGCGTTTCTAGAGGTCTTAGAGGATTTTAGACGTTATTTTCGAATCCTCACATTTCGGGCCTTGATCTTAGCTATCTCTGTCAAAACTCAACCGATTTTGAATCGGAATACCATTTAATTCAATAATTTTCATTTATATCGACTCTGCATCAAAATAATCTTGATTTCGTCAATTTAAAATTTTTTCATTTATTTTTTGTTTTTGCATTTTCTGGCGTTTCTAGAGGTCTTAGAGGATTTTAGACGTTATTTTCGAATCCTCACATTTCGGGCCTTGATCTTAGCTATCTCTGTTGTCAAAACTCAACCGATTTTGAATCGGAATACCATTTAATTCAATAATTTTCATTTATATCGACTCTGCATCAAAATAATCTTGATTTCGTCAATTTAAAATTTTTTCATTTATTTTTTGTTTTTGCATTTTCTGGCGTTTCTAGAGGTCTTAGAGGATTTTAGACGTTATTTTCGAATCCTCACATTTCGGGCCTTGATCTTAGCTATCTCTGTCAAAACTCAACCGATTTTGAATCAGAATACCATTTAATTCAATAATTTTCATTTATATCGACTCTGCATCAAAATAATCTTGATTTCGTCAATTTAAAATTTTTTCATTTATTTTTTGTTTTTGCATTTTCTGGCGTTTCTAGAGGTCTTAGAGGATTTTAGACGTTATTTTCGAATCCTCACATTTCGGGCCTTGATCTTAGCTATCTCTGTCAAAACTCAACCGATTTTGAATCGGAATACCATTTAATTCAATAATTTTCATTTATATCGACTCTGCATCAAAATAATCTTGATTTCGTCAATTTAAAATTTTTTCATTTATTTTTTGTTTTTGCATTTTCTGGCGTTTCTAGAGGTCTTAGAGGATTTTAGACGTTATTTTCGAATCCTCACATTTCGGGCCTTGATCTTAGCTATCTCTGTCAAAACTCAACCGATTTTGAATCGGAATACCATTTAATTCAATAATTTTCATTTATATCGACTCTGCATCAAAATAATCTTGATTTCGTCAATTTAAAATTTTTTCATTTATTTTTTGTTTTTGCATTTTCTGGCGTTTCTAGAGGTCTTAGAGGATTTTAGACCTTATTTTCGAATCCTCACATTTCGGGCCTTAATCTTAGCTATCTCTGTCAAAACTCAACCGATTTTGAATCGGAATACCATTTAATTCAATAATTTTCATTTATATCGACTCTGCATCAAAATAATCTTGATTTCGTCAATTTAAAATTTTTTCATTTATTTTTTGTTTTTTTTTGTTTCTAGAGGTCTTAGAGGATTTTAGACGTTATTTTCGAATCCTCACATTTCGGGCCTTGATCTTAGCTATCTCTGTCAAAACTCAACCGATTTTGAATCGGAATACCATTTAATTCAATAATTTTCATTTATATCGACTCTGCATCAAAATAATCTTGATTTCGTCAATTTAAAATTTTTTCATTTATTTTTTGTTTTTGCATTTTCTGGCGTTTCTAGAGGTCTTAGAGGATTTTAGACGTTATTTTCGAATCCTCACATTTCGGGCCTTGATCTTAGCTATCTCTGTCAAAACTCAACCGATTTTGAATCGGAATACCATTTAATTCAATAATTTTCATTTATATCGACTCTGCATCAAAATAATCTTGATTTCGTCAATTTAAAATTTTTTCATTTATTTTTTGTTTTTGCATTTTCTGGCGTTTCTAGAGGTCTTAGACGATTTTAGACGTTATTTTCGAATCCTCACATTTCGGGCCTTGATCTTAGCTATCTCTGTCAAAACTCAACCGATTTTGAATCGGAATACCATTTAATTCAATAATTTTCATTTATATCGACTCTGCATCAAAATAATCTTGATTTCGTCAATTTAAAATTTTTTCATTTATTTTTTGTTTTTGCATTTTCTGGCGTTTCTAGAGGTCTTAGACGATTTTAGACGTTATTTTCGAATCCTCACATTTCGGGCCTTGATCTTAGCTATCTCTGTCAAAACTCAACCGATTTTGAATCGGAATACCATTTAATTCAATAATTTTCATTTATATCGACTCTGCATCAAAATAATCTTGATTTCGTCAATTTAAAATTTTTTCATTTATTTTTTGTTTTTGCATTTTCTGGCGTTTCTAGAGGTCTTAGAGGATTTTAGGCGTTATTTTCGAATCCTCACATTTCGGGCCTTGATCTTAGCTATCTCTGTCAAAATTCAACCGATTTTGAATCGTAATACCATTTAATTCAATAATTTTCATTTATATCGACTCTGCATCAAAATAATCTTGATTTCGTCAATTTAAAATTTTTTCATTTATTTTTTGTTTTTGCATTTTCTGGCGTTTCTAGAGGTCTTAGAGGATTTTAGACGTTATTTTCGAATCCTCACATTTCGGGCCTTGATCTTAGCTATCTCTGTCAAAACTCAACCGATTTTGAATCGGAATACCATTTAATTCAATAATTTTCATTTATATCGACTCTGCATCAAAATAATCTTGATTTCGTCAATTTAAAATTTTTTCATTTATTTTTTGTTTTTGCATTTTCTGGCGTTTCTAGAGGTCTTAGAGGATTTTAGACGTTATTTTCGAATCCTCACATTTCAGGCCTTGATCTTAGCTATCTCTGTCAAAACTCAACCGATTTTGAATCGGAATACCATTTAATTCAATAATTTTCATTTATATCGACTCTGCATCAAAATAATCTTGATTTCGTCAATTTAAAATTTTTTTCATTTATTTTTTGTTTTTGCATTTTCTGGCGTTTCTAGAGGTCTTAGACGATTTTAGACGTTATTTTCGAATCCTCACATTTCGGGCCTTGATCTTAGCTATCTCTGTCAAAACTCAACCGATTTTGAATCGGAATACCATTTAATTCAATAATTTTCATTTATATCGACTCTGCATCAAAATAATCTTGATTTCGTCAATTTAAAATTTTTTCATTTATTTTTTGTTTTTGCATTTTCTGGCGTTTCTAGAGGTCTTAGAGGATTTTAGACGTTATTTTCCAATCCTCACATTTCGGGCCTTGATCTTAGCTATCTCTGTCAAAACTCAACCGATTTTGAATCGGAATACCATTTAATTCAATAATTTTCATTTATATCGACTCTGCATCAAAATAATCTTGATTTCGTCAATTTAAAATTTTTTCATTTATTTTTTGTTTTTGCATTTTCTGGCGTTTCTAGAGGTCTTAGAGGATTTTAGACGTTATTTTCGAATCCTCACATTTCGGGCCTTGATCTTAGCTATCTCTGTCAAAACTCAACCGATTTTGAATCGGAATACCATTTAATTCAATAATTTTCATTTATATCGACTCTGCATCAAAATAATCTTGATTTCGTCAATTTAAAATTTTTTCATTTATTTTTTGTTTCTAGAGGTCTTAGAGGATTTTAGACGTTATTTTCGAATCCTCACATTTCGGGCCTTGATCTTAGCTATCTCTGTCAAAACTCAACCGATTTTGAATCGGAATACCATTTAATTCAATAATTTTCATTTATATCGACTCTGCATCAAAATAATCTTGATTTCGTCAATTTAAAATTTTTTCATTTATTTTTTGTTTTTGCATTTTCTGGCGTTTCTAGAGGTCTTAGAGGATTTTAGACGTTATTTTCGAATCCTCACATTTCGGGCCTTGATCTTAGCTATCTCTGTCAAAACTCAACCGATTTTGAATCGGAATACCGTTTAATTCAATAATTTTCATTTATATCGACTCTGCATCAAAATAATCTTGATTTCGTCAATTTAAAATTTTTTCATTTATTTTTTGTTTTTGCATTTTCTGGCGTTTCTAGAGGTCTTAGACGATTTTAGACGTTATTTTCGAATCCTCACATTTCGGGCCTTGATCTTAGCTATCTCTGTCAAAACTCAACCGATTTTGAATCGGAATACCATTTAATTCAATAATTTTCATTTATATCGACTCTGCATCAAAATAATCTTGATTTCGTCAATTTAAAATTTTTTCATTTATTTTTTGTTTTTGCATTTTCTGGCGTTTCTAGAGGTCTTAGAGGATTTTAGACGTTATTTTCGAATCCTCACATTTCGGGCCTTGATCTTAGCTATCTCTGTCAAAACTCAACCGATTTTGAATCGGAATACCATTTAATTCAATAATTTTCATTTATATCGACTCTGCATCAAAATAATCTTGATTTCGTCAATTTAAAATTTTTTCATTTATTTTTTGTTTTTGCATTTTCTGGCGTTTCTAGAGGTCTTAGAGGATTTTAGACGTTATTTTCGAATCCTCACATTTCGGGCCTTGATCTTAGCTATCTCTGTCAAAACTCAACCGATTTTGAATCGGAATACCATTTAATTCAATAATTTTCATTTATATCGACTCTGCATCAAAATAATCTTGATTTCGTCAATTTAAAATTTTTTCATTTATTTTTTGTTTTTGCATTTTCTGGCGTTTCTAGAGGTCTTAGAGGATTTTAGACGTTATTTTCGAATCCTCACATTTCGGGCCTTGATCTTAGCTATCTCTGTCAAAACTCAACCGATTTTGAATCGGAATACCATTTAATTCAATAATTTTCATTTATATCGACTCTGCATCAAAATAATCTTGATTTCGTCAATTTAAAATTTTTTCATTTATTTTTTGTTTTTGCATTTTCTGGCGTTTCTAGAGGTCTTAGAGGATTTTAGACGTTATTTTCGAATCCTCACATTTCGGGCCTTGATCTTGGCTATCTCTGTCAAAACTCAACCGATTTTGAATCGGAATACCATTTAATTCAATAATTTTCATTTATATCGACTCTGCATCAAAATAATCTTGATTTCGTCAATTTAAAATTTTTTCATTTATTTTTTGTTTTTGCATTTTCTGGCGTTTCTAGAGGTCTTAGAGGATTTTAGACGTTATTTTCGAATCCTCACATTTCGGGCCTTGATCTTAGCTATCTCTGTCAAAACTCAACCGATTTTGAATCGGAATACCATTTAATTCAATAATTTTCATTTATATCGACTCTGCATCAAAATAATCTTGATTTCGTCAATTTAAAATTTTTTCATTTATTTTTGGTTTTTCCATTTTCTGGCGTTTCTAGAGGTCTTAGAGGATTTTAGACGTTATTTTCGAATCCTCACATTTCGGGCCTTAATCTTAGCTATCTCTGTCAAAACTCAACCGATTTTGAATCGGAATACCATTTAATTCAATAATTTTCATTTATATCGACTCTGCATCAAAATAATCTTGATTTCGTCAATTTAAAATTTTTTCATTTATTTTTTGTTTCTAGAGGTCTTAGAGGATTTTAGACGTTATTTTCGAATCCTCACATTTCGGGCCTTAATCTTAGCTATCTCTGTCAAAACTCAACCGATTTTGAATCGGAATACCATTTAATTCAATAATTTTCATTTATATCGACTCTGCATCAAAATAATCTTGATTTCGTCAATTTAAAATTTTTTCATTTATTTTTTGTTTTTGCATTTTCTGGCGTTTCTAGAGGTCTTAGAGGATTTTAGACGTTATTTTCGAATCCTCACATTTCGGGCCTTGATCTTGGCTCTGTCAAAACTCAACCGATTTTGAATCGGAATACCATTTAATTCAATAATTTTCATTTATATCGACTCTGCATAAAAATAATCTTGATTTCGTCAATTTAAAATTTTTTCATTTATTTTTTGTTTTTGCATTTTCTGGCGTTTCTAGAGGTCTTAGAGGATTTTAGACCTTATTTTCGAATTCTCACATTTCGGGCCTTGATCTTAGCTATCTCTGTCAAAACTCAACCGATTTTGAATCGGAATACCATTTAATTCAATAATTTTCATTTATATCGACTCTGCATCAAAATAATCTTGATTTCGTCAATTTAAAATTTTTTCATTTATTTTTTGTTTTTGCATTTTCTGGCGTTTCTAGAGGTCTTAGAGGATTTTAGACGTTATTTTCGAATCCTCACATTTCGGGCCTTGATCTTAGCTATCTCTGTCAAAACTCAACCGATTTTGAATCGGAATACCATTTAATTCAATAATTTTCATTTATATCGACTCTGCATCAAAATAATCTTGATTTCGTCAATTTAAAATTTTTTCATTTATTTTTTGTTTTTGCATTTTCTGGCGTTTCTAGAGGTCTTAGAGGATTTTAGACGTTATTTTCGAATCCTCACATTTCGGGCCTTGATCTTGGCTATCTCTGTCAAAACTCAACCGATTTTGAATCGGAATACCATTTAATTCAATAATTTTCATTTATATCGACTCTGCATCAAAATAATCTTGATTTCGTCAATTTAAAATTTTTTCATTTATTTTTTGTTTTTGCATTTTCTGGCGTTTCTAGAGGTCTTAGAGGATTTTAGACGTTATTTTCGAATCCTCACATTTCGGGCCTTGATCTTAGCTATCTCTGTCAAAACTCAACCGATTTTGAATCAGAATACCATTTAATTCAATAATTTTCATTTATATCGACTCTGCATCAAAATAATCTTGATTTCGTCAATTTAAAATTTTTTCATTTATTTTTTGTTTTTGCATTTTCTGGCGTTTCTAGAGGTCTTAGAGGATTTTAGACGTTATTTTCGAATCCTCACATTTCGGGCCTTGATCTTAGCTATCTCTGTCAAAACTCAACCGATTTTGAATCGGAATACCATTTAATTCAATAATTTTCATTTATATCGACTCTGCATCAAAATAATCTTGATTTCGTCAATTTAAAATTTTTTCATTTATTTTTTGTTTTTGCATTTTCTGGCGTTTCTAGAGGTCTTAGAGGATTTTAGACCTTATTTTCGAATCCTCACATTTCGGGCCTTGATCTTAGCTATCTCTGTCAAAACTCAACCGATTTTGAATCGGAATACCATTTAATTCAATAATTTTCATTTATATCGACTCTGCATCAAAATAATCTTGATTTCGTCAATTTAAAATTTTTTCATTTATTTTTTGTTTTTGCATTTTCTGGCGTTTCTAGAGGTCTTAGAGGATTTTAGACCTTATTTTCGAATCCTCACATTTCGGGCCTTGATCTTAGCTATCTCTGTCAAAACTCAACCGATTTTGAATCGGAATACCATTTAATTCAATAATTTTCATTTATATCGACTCTGCATCAAAATAATCTTGATTTCGTCAATTTACAATTTTTTCATTTAATTTTTTGTTTTTGCATTTTCTGGCGTTTCTAGAGGTCTTAGAGGATTTTAGACGTTATTTTCGAATCCTCACATTTCGGGCCTTGATCTTAGCTATCTCTGTCAAAACTCAACCGATTTTGAATCGGAATACCATTTAATTCAATAATTTTCATTTATATCGACTCTGCATCAAAATAATCTTGATTTCGTCAATTTAAAATTTTTTCATTTATTTTTTGTTTTTGCATTTTCTGGCGTTTCTAGAGGTCTTAGAGTATTTTAGACCTTATTTTCGAATCCTCACATTTCGGGCCTTGATCTTAGCTATCTCTGTCAAAACTCAACCGATTTTGAATCGGAATACCATTTAATTCAATAATTTTCATTTATATCGACTCTGCATCAAAATAATCTTGATTTCGTCAATTTAAAATTTTTTCATTTATTTTTTGTTTTTGCATTTTCTGGCGTTTCTAGAGGTCTTAGAGGATTTTAGACGTTATTTTCGAATCCTCACATTTCGGGCCTTGATCTTAGCTATCTCTTTCAAAACTCAACCGATTTTGAATCGGAATACCATTTAATTCAATAATTTTCATTTATATCGACTCTGCATCAAAATAAACTTGATTTCGTCAATTTAAAATTTTTTCATTTATTTTTTGTTTTTGCATTTTCTGGCGTTTCTAGAGGTCTTAGACGATTTTAGACGTTATTTTCGAATCCTCACATTTCAGGCCTTGATCTTAGCTATCTCTGTCAAAACTCAACCGATTTTGAATCGGAATACCATTTAATTCAATAATTTTCATTAATATCGACTCTGCATCAAAATAATCTTGATTTCGTCAATTTAAAATTTATTCATTTATTTTTTGTTTTTGCATTTTCTGGCGTTTCTAGAGGTCTTAGACGATTTTAGACGTTATTTTCGAATCCTCACATTTCGGGCCTTGATCTTAGCTATCTCTGTCAAAACTCAACCGATTTTGAATCGGAATACCATTTAATTCAATAATTTTCATTTATATCGACTCTGCATCAAAATAATCTTGATTTCGTCAATTTAAAATTTTTTCATTTATTTTTTGTTTTTGCATTTTCTGGCGTTTCTAGAGGTCTTAGAGTATTTTAGACCTTATTTTCGAATCCTCACATTTCGGGCCTTGATCTTAGATATCTCTGTCAAAACTCAACCGATTTTGAATCGGAATACCATTTAATTCAATAATTTTCATTTATATCAACTCTGCATCAAAA
>JAEIGM010000271.1:0-46271 GCA_018903735.1 Drosophila cardini
TTTAAGTAATTGACAGAAAACGGAATTAAGCTCGAAATGTTTGTTAGCAGTTTTTTATAATTTTCAAAAAAAAATTTTCTTTGGGCATGTATATTTTTTATAAATTTTGAGCTGTTACCTTTAAGTTTCTTTTTCGTGAGGTATACATGTTTCCCTTTTGACAAATTTTTATAATAAAAATAAAATTTTTTTTTTTTTTTTTTTTGGTTTACTAGTTCTTTGTGCACGTTATCTCAATTAGTTGGGTTTTTTTTTTTTTTTCAATTGTTGTTCTTTTTCCCGTATGTATTCACGTTTTTATCTTTACATATTTTGACAAAGATTTATGTATCGCTTGTAGGTTAGTATGCAAATGGAAAAAAAATTAAAAGAAGGTGACTTAGGTTTTCCAGTCTCACTGAAATCATTTTATCATGCACTTACGTGACAATTCCCAACGTTGAAAGGCCTTCCATCGGTGGTGTCGTTTGTATTTTTAGCATTTTAAGTTAATTTTGGTGTTAGTATATTTTGGTTAAATGGACATGCGATATTGATAACTATTCGGTGCACAAATTCTGACATGATTTGATTTTTCTTCTTTTTTTTTTTTTTTTGTAAATGTATTCTGTTTTTTCACAAATTTTCTTTTCTGCCAAGTACAAACATTTCAATTTAATTTCGTTCTGTAAACCGAGCTTAATTTTTCTTACAATTATGCATGCATTTCTTTAAAATTCTGGCTATGTCATTTTTAGGAGGTTAGTGTTTTGGCTTTGGGCTTTTCTTTTGTATTATATTTTTTTTTCGTTTAATTCACTTTTACGACACTTGCAGATTCGCTGGATCTCGGCTTTTCAGTGCCGGTTCATTTCCTCATGGAGGCACGGTAGAGGGGACAAGGCTGTCAGAAATGTTACTGGCAGAGTCACTGTCTCACTCAAGAATCTGGTCCAGATCCAGAACTCCAAGTTCTCTTGGATAGTGGTACGTGTGTAACGCACACCCAGGAATAAAATCGATGCCCGCACCAATTGCTGGCAAGAGCTGGCTGTGATTGCCACAAGCAATGATGCGGGAGGGGGGGAACTTTTCTGGCTCAACCCCCGGCTGAGAAATGGAAAACGAATTAATTTGATTGCTAATTTTTTTTAAAAAAATAGTCAATCGTGGTACTTGTATTATGGCATATCTTGTATTAAGCAAAACGAAATATGACCAAAGTGTGGGCCTCCTATGGTCCAAAAGTGCCGATGGCTGCGGATTAAAATCCAACGCAGCTTCGCATAGATTGGATTCCGCCAATCTAACCTCTGTTCTTTGAGAACGAACTATCACTTGACACTAGCACTGCTTTGGGCTGGCTTCAATGGCGGAAAAGATCGATTTTTGCCTTCAATTCGACTTTATAGTGTCCAATTCCAATAGCAAAACAAAACTCTCTCACCAATGTGCAAAGTTGGCTGCGGTGCTTAGCAACATAATTAGCATGCGTGCGCAGCTTAGAAGCTTTTTATGCAGCAACCAAAGCTTATGCTGCGGTTGCGGAATTAGGTCAAAGCTCTCGGATAAAGCTTTCGTATAACTTCCGGATAAAATGCAACGAATCAAAGCTTATGTTAATTATCACTATGATCGTTCGTTTTACATATTTTGTAGCTCGATGTTGTATCTGTTCAAATTCTATGACGACCATTACACCACCCGATAATATGCCACCGTTAGACAGAATATTAGCGGGAATGTGCTTTGCTTTCTCAAAATCAATTTATTGCTTTATATCTTTGGCATGGAAAGTACCAACTTCACGTCCTTGTAAATCTTCCAGTAAATAAAATGAACTACCAAGCTTCTTTTTAACTCTACACTTAACAAATTGAGGTGCAAGCTTTGCATTATAATTATGGGCAAATTTACTGAGTGTGAAATTGCGCCGGAAAACTTCTTGACCTTCTGTAAAGGAGACTGGCTTACAACGCAAATTATATTGTCGTTCATTTCGTTCATGCGCCTTTTTAGACCCCGTACTCTAAAAAAGAGTAGAGGGGTCTATTAAGTTTGTCTGAAGCGAAATGTGCGTAACAGGCAGAAGGAGGCGTGGCCGACCCCATAAAGTATATATATTCTTGATCAGCATCAACAGCCGAGTCGATATAGCGATGTCCGTCTGTCCGTCTGTCTGTCTGTCTGTCTGTCCGTCCGTATGAACACCTGGATCTTCTAAACTACAAGAGCTAGAGCAGCCAAATTTGGAATGAAAGTCCGTCTATATGTGCAGGCAGGTTAAGTTTATTTCAAATTTTTGCCACGCCCCCTACCGCCCCCGCAAATTGTAAAAAACTATTTTCACATGACCATAACTTGAAAACGACTAGAGCTAGAGAGACCAAATTCACACATTATGTGTATGGTACCAATATAACTATCCTCACCAAGTTTGATCCGGATCGGACAACTATAGCCTATAGCTCCCATAGGACAAACCGGTCAAAAATAAAAAATTTGTATGAAGACATGTAAGTGTTATTGGAGCGATCGCAACCAAACTCACAGAGAATGTGTGAATAATTATTAAAAGTATCCTCACCAAATTTGGTCCAAATCGGACAACAATAACATATAAAACAAATTAATCAAAAATGCTGAATTTTATGAATAAATTGTTTGTTTACACTTGCTTGCAATAAAAGTTTTAACTCTACGTTTAGCTACTGCAACTTGAATAAGGAGCGTAGTCTAGGTAGTAGAGATGCGCGCTTCGTACTTGTTTGTTAGACCGGAGATCCCGGGTTCGCAAATCCAGTAAGTGACATTATACTATTTGTTTACCTTTTTAAATTTTAATTATTTACATAAACTTCAAAGCGGAGTGTGGTCTAAGTAGTAAAGATGCTTCTGATCTAATTCTTCGCACTTGTATGTTAGCCCGGGATCATGTGTTCGAGCGCCGTCAGGGACAGTTTTATTAATTTTTGTTATATAACAAAATAACAAAAAAATATTATATGTAAATGCAGATAGTCGAGCGCTTTTAAAGGAGAGGGGCGTGGTGCAGCTGTTAGGGCTCTGACGCGTGTGTGTGAAGTCCGAGGTTCGAGTCCCGTCAGTGAATTACTTTAATTATTGTTTTTTTTTTTATTTCAATTTAAATTTAAAATAATAATTTAGAATTGTAAAATAATAATTTCAAATTGTAAGACATGGCTTATTTTTAAAATAAGCCAAGTAAGGAAATTGTGCATTTAATTGTGTATATATTTACATACATTTGTATATAAATATGTATGTATACAAAATGTGAATCACTCCGTTTTTTTCGAATGGAAAATGCGCACTTCTGTGAGTACGGGGTCTTTCTTACTTGTTAATGTTAGATTGGATGTCCTTCCTTAACAAAGCCAGGTTATCCGATCTAAGTAGGGGTACAAGAGGTTCTTCCAATAGAGATAATTGCTTTAGCAGTTTATAGTCGGAACCATGGGTAATCATATCCAATCCGAAAAGAGCTCGATAAGGAGAACAACCTTACGACTGATGCAACGAGGATCTTAATGAGCAGGATATACTCGTAAGATGTTCATCCCAATATGTTTGATCTTGCTTTAAATAGGATCGAATCGCGGCTAGTAACGATCTATTTACCCGCTCTGCAGCATTGCTCTGTGGAGAGTATAGAGCTGTGTAAACATGTCTTATTCCTAACTCTGACAAAAAAGCATTAAATTCGTTATCCTTAAATTGTGTGCCATTATCACTAACAATTGTTTCGGGGACACCAAAGCTGTGAAAAATTTGTTTAAGCAAGAATTCTTTAACAGCTTCCGATGTAAACTTTTTCAACGGCTGCAGCCAATGAAATTTGCTAAAATGATCAAGCACGATCAACAATCCAACATGACCGTTCTTGCTCCTTGGATACGGTCCTAACAAGTCTACGTATAATTTCTGAAAAGGTCTAACAGTAGGACTTTGAGATCCCATCGGAGGGCGAAGTGTATAGTTTGGAGCTTTGGATCCTTTACACACATCACAGTTGCGAATATAGTCTCGAACATCTTTAGCTAAACCAGGCCAGAACAAGTTTCTGCGCAATTTCTCAATTGTCTTTTGCATACCCGAATGTGCTGAAGTCAAACTATCATGTGCTTGTTTGAGCACGTCGGCTTTAAGTTGATCAGGCACCCAAAGTTTCCAAGAACAAGCTTCTTGCACTTCGTCTCCTGACGAATGCTCTGTTCGAATGTAAAGGTATGAGTCAACAATTTCCATATCCGGGAATCGTTTACTATTTTGCTGGAATTTCTTTTTCAGGAGTTCATAGCTTTCGTCCTGAAAAGCAGTGGACTGCAAATCTATTACAGGGCTCATATCTAAAGAATCTATCTCATTTTCTGGCAGTCTAGATAAAGCATCTGGCACTATGTGTTCTTTACCTTTGCGGTGTGAAATTGAAAACTTAAATTGTTGCAAACGGAAAATCCAGCGTGCTAAGCGACCTGAAACATTTTGTTGTCTCATTAACCAAAGAAGGCTCGAATGATCCGTTACAACTTCGAACTCCTGGAGTTCTAAGTAACAACGAAACTTTTCGATCGCTAATACCACCGCTAAACATTCACGTTCTGTAACACTATAGTTACGTTGAGCTCGACTAAGTTTTTTGGACATGAAAGCCACTGGTTTCTCTTCCTTTTCGGGAGACAGCTGTACTAAGACGGCACCAATTCCAAAATCACTGGCGTCGCAATGCAAATAGAATTTTTCAGAAAAGTTTGGATTTTGTAGCACTGGTGAAGACGTTAAGACCGACTTCAGTTTTTCCATGGCCACTTGAGCTTCCGGTGTCCAAACAAACTTTTTCTTCGACGACAAAACATCTGTTATGGGACAAGCTAAATCACCAAAATTACTTATGAAGCGACGATACCAACCACAAACGCTTAAAAAGCCTCTGACTTGTTTTAGATTTCTTGGAGATGGCCAATTCTGAATACACGTAACCTTATCAGGATCGGTACATATCCCTCCACTACCAATAACATATCCGAGATAGTTTAGTGACTGCAAAATGGCTTTTTGCGATATTTAACGTCAAGTTGGCTTTTCTTAATTGTTCTGCGATTCTAACCAATATCGATAAATGAGTCGAAAAGTCTTCTGAAACTATACAAAGGTCATCTAGATATCCAAAAACGCAGTGTCTAAGGTCTGGCGGAATGATTTCATCAATTAGCCTACACATGGTTGAAGGTGCATTGCACAGACCAAATGGCATGACCTTAAATTGATAAAGAGGCCTTCCTGGAACAGTAAATGCGGTGAGGGGCTTCGATTCTTCTGAAAGTTCAATCTGCCAATAAGCATCTTTCAGATCAAGCTTTGAAATAATATTTGCCTTCGGCAATCTAGAAAAGATACCCTCGATGCTAGGCAGTGGGTAGGCATCTTTCTTGGTTGCATCATTAAGTTTTCGAGCATCCAAACAAAGTCGAACTTTATTCGGCTTTACAACAAGCCTCATTGGAGAACTCCAAGAGCTGGTGGATGGCTCAATGACATTAAGATCTAACATTCGATCGATTTCTGCATACAATAATTTTTCTACAGCAGGACTTACGGGGTAAAATCGTTGCTTAACCGGCCTTGCGTCTCCTACATCAATATGGTGACGAATTAAAGCAGTACGTCCCAATTTTTGAGCAGCATCTGGAAACAGTTGCTTTACCGCATTAAGTTGTTGCACTTGAGCGCTACTTAATGGATATTTATCTGGGTCGCCATAATCGAATTGATTTGTATCGACCTCCAAAGTACTAATGACGTTTGGAGCTAAAGAAAAGACTTTCCAAAAATCATGCCCAAGAATTAAGTCTTGCTTGATTGTGGGTATGACATACAATGTCATAGGTTTGGAAATAGATTGGTATTTCATATCAACTTTTAAAATTCCAATTACTGACTGAAGATTACCATCAGCAGTTTTCGCACTTGATTTGATCGGCTTATAGAAAGGACACTTAGAAAAATTTGTTTGTGCTAAGGTAGATCCTATACAACTAATATTTGCGCCCGTATCTAACAAACCTAATTTGGTAAATTCCAAAAACGATACTTCCGCATAGGTGCGCATATCTTTGGGATCACTAAAGATAGTAGAAACTAACAAATTACGACTATTCTTAATATTTCTATAATAATTTTTCAACCTAACAATACGCTTATTCTTTACCGAACAAACTTCATAAAAGATTCTTTTTCTTATCTCTAAATATTTTTCCAGTTTTTCTTCAGGAGGGAGAAAACGAAAATCTAATTTTGTTGTGCTCTGTTCATTGGAACACGTTTCCTTTTCCATTGTGTTATCATTTGAGCTAACTTCTTCTGTCTCTGTGTCTACAACTTTGGGGGCATCCGACTTTTGTTGGATGCTCCCTTCTCTCGGTTTTCCGTCTGCCTACGATTACATTTTAAGCACTGCGGCTTATATATATTGGGAGTGCCACATCCATAACAAAAGACTCTCCTATCTTGGAGACAGTTTTCCCAAATATGCCCTTTTTCATCACAGTTCCAGCATGTGAAGTTGGCATGTGTTTTTTGTAAATCGGCAATTTCGGAATCCACTAAATCTGAATAATCCTCTGCAATTGCTTCAGGACAAGCGTTTTCTAACTCACATACTTGACGACGAAAAGCGACTGGCTTTGCACGAGAGAAAGTTTCTTGCCGACAATTTAAATCTTTGGTTAAGTTTTCACTCATTTGGACTAACCGACGTAACTGACCAACAGAACCGATATATTGGTAGAGCAAATTCTGACGCATTTCGGGTAACAGGTTGTTTTGTAAAATCTCGACTAATTCTCCTTCATCAATTTTAAGAGCATACTTGTCTATCAAGCATGCTACCGAGTCATGAAACTGTACAAAAGTTTCTCCCAGTTTTTGCTTCCTAGCTCTGACTAGTTCTTTACTCGTAAACTCGGAACGATAGTCCTTATATTGCTGACGAAGAGCAGCACAAAATTCTGACCAAACAATACGATCAACTTGCTTGTGAAACCTCCAAAACCAATCTCGGGCTTTACCAATAAACAAGATATGCAAATGTTTACAAAGGCCCATAAAATCGCTGTCCAAAGTTTCCTCAGTTAGAACCTTGACTCGATAAACAAATTCTTCTACTCCAAGTCCTTCGGGAGATCCATCAAAGTGTAAATTCCACTTTTGGATTATGTCAGCCGTTTTTCTGTTGTGCATCGTCGAACTACTGGGCGAATACGCAACTGGAGTTGGGGCGAAAGAGATGTGTTCATTCATTGTAGGGCGAGAATTAATTTGCAAAGACGATATAACTCGTGTGACGGTTTGTTCGATCATTTGCTGAATACCAGCATAATCCACAACAGGATTTTGCCTTGCATTGCCAGATCGTAACGGTCTACCTCTACGACGAGTATTATTATTTCTGGGAGGAGCGTTGGCATTTTGATTAGAGCTATGGCTTGCATCTAACCCAGAAATCAATACCTCACTACCTTCTATTGATCTTTCAGCGGGATTGTTAATGATTACGTTAGGATTTTGGTTTAATGATTTGGCTACATTTCGGGTAACCATTCTTGAACTTGATGGCGCTGCTGATGTAGCAGTTTCCTTTGGAGCCGGCGAGCAGTTGCCGATAACTAATTTTAGATTTGCAGGATTTATTTCTGCATGGCATTCAGGACATTTTGAATGATGTTCGAGCCACTGTTCCAAACAAAGTTTATGGAAGTTATGTTTACAAGGCGTGCAATAACACTGGTGGGTGTTGTGCATGTCTTGCTGACAAATTCGACATACGTTTGTAGATCTCTCCACTAACTGAGAGTTTGGTGGACTTCGAGAAACAAGCGACATTATTTTATTTCAAAAAAAACAATTTTCAAAGGTTCCTTTTGTGACTTATACGTTAACATAAAGGGGTGAAAGCTATATTTTGATTTTAAGACAATAAGTAGGTTTTTAAATTGGGCTATTGATACTAAAATGGCTACAGAATTATTGTGAGATAATGTTTGATACGACATAATTAATCGGCAAGGATACACACTTTCGGCATATGCACAAGTTCCGGACAAAAATTCTATCATACTGTACACATTACGCAAACAATCTTAATATTACCACGCGGTATGACTTGATAGCTTTTATGAATCAATTCGATTGTGGAAGCAACATATTCCTAGGAACAATCAGTACTGATATTGCAGCTGGGCCAAATATTCAATATTCTGAAATTGTATCTGACAGATTCACAACCTACAAACTAAATAAATTCACAATTACTAAAACCCATACGAAAACAAAAACGAGCATAGGTGTGGAGCAAAACATTTTCATAAATAGCTGATGTTAGTGCTATAGTTTTTCTATAATTTATAAGTGCAGCCTTTTAAGTTCGGCATGGAATTCTATCTTTGAATCTCCAGCATCGTTCACCTTTTAACAGACTTATACCCTTGCATTACTACATGCGGAAGAAAGACAACATCAATCTATTCGACATCAGCAGAAGTAATACAAAAAAGAATTTAAGCTAAAAATCACTCAAATGTAAGTTGAATTAACTTACGTTGCAGCTAACTGCAATTCAGTAAATTAACAACAACACAGCTAAATGGCCATATACTAATAAAACCTCAAAACTGTACCCAATCCATGAGTAAATTTATGAGTAAAATTTAAGTCAGACAACGAAAGTATCCGAAAAGTAAATGAACAGCGTCTTAATATTGGATCGACGGGGTGCATACATAATAGAAATCGTTTTTTTTTTTTTTAAGTAAACATAATTTTAGGATTGGATTTCAATAAAGACTTCATTGTGCTGTTTGTTGTGTTTCTAGATATTAAGGCTACTTGTTTATACATATTACATTCCGTTTACCATTATTACTTTATGGCTTCTTTTCTCCCAGTGAATTTTTTTTGTGCTTTTGGTTTGAAACTTCGACAATTAATTTAATGAAAATTTACATAATTTTGGTCTTTTTATAATGTTTTTTTTTTTTAAGTAATTGACAGAAAACGGAATTAAGCTCGAAATGTTTGTTAGCAGTTTTTTTATAATTTTCAAAAAAAAATTTTTCTTTGGGCATGTATATTTTTTATAAATTTTGAGCTGTTACCTTTAAGTTTCTTTTTCGTGAGGTATACATGTTTCCCTTTTGACAAAGTGCTAGTACTAGTTCTTTGTGCACGTTATCTCAATTAGTTGGGTTTTTTTTTTTTTTTCAATTGTTGTTCTTTTTCCCGTATGTATTCACGTTTTTATCTTTACATATTTTGACAAAGATTTATGTATCGCTTGTAGGTTAGTATGCAAATGGAAAAAAATTAAAAGAAGGTGACTTAGGTTAAGTCCAAAGGTTTTCCAGTCTCACTGAAATCATTTTTTCATGCACTTACGTGACAATTCCCAACGTTGAAAGGCCTTCCATCGGTGGTGTCGTTTGTATTTTTAGCATTTTAAGTTAATTTTGGTGTTAGTATATTTTGGTTAAATGGACATGCGATATTGATAACTATTCGGTGCACAAATTACTGACATGATTTGATTTTTCTTCTTTTTTTTTTTTTTTTTTGTAAATGTATTCTGTTTTTCACTAATTTTCTTTTCTGCTAAGTACAAACATTTCAATTTAATTTCGTTCTGTAAACCGAGCTTAATTTTTTTCTTACAATTATGCATGCATTTCTTTAAAATTCTGGCTATGTCATTTTTAGGAGGTTAGTGTTTTGGCTTTGGGCTTTTCTTTTGTATTATATTTTTTTTCGTTTAATTCACTTTTACGACACTTGCAGATTCGCTGGATCTCGGCTTTTCAGTGCCGGTTCATTTCCTCATGGAGGCACGGTAGAGGGGACAAGGCTTTCAGAAATGTTACTGGCAGAGTCACTGTCTCACTCAAGAATCTGGTCCAGATCCAGAACTCCAAGTTCTCTTGGATAGTGGTACGTGTGTAACGCACACCCAGGACTAAAATCGATGCCCGCACCAATTGCTGGCAAGAGCTGGCTGTGATTGCCACAAGCAATGATGCGGGAGGGGGGGAACTTTTCTGGATCAACCCCCGGCTGAGAAATGGAAAACGAATTAATTTGATTGCTAATTTTTTTTTAAAAAAATAGTCAATCGATGGCATACCTTGTATTAAGCAAAACGAAATATGACCAAAGTGTGGGCCTCCTATGGTCCAAAAGTGCCGATGGCTGCGGATTAAAATCCAACGCAGCTTCGCATAGATTGGATTCCGCCAATCTAACCTCTGTTCTTTGAGAACGAACTATCACTTGACACTAGCACTGCTTTGGTCTGGCTTCAATGGCGGAAAAGATCGATTTTTGCCTTCAATTCGACTTTATAGTGTCCAATTCCAATAGCAAAACAATACTCTCTCACCAATGTGCAAAGTTGGCTGCGGTGCTTAGCAACATAATTAGCATGCGTGCGCAGCTTAGAAGCTTTTATGCAGCAACCAAAGCTTATGCTGCGGTTGCGGAATTAGGTCAAAGCTCTCGGATAAAGCTTTCGTATAACTTCCGGATAAAATGCAACGAATCAAAGCTTATGTTAATTATCACTATGATCGTTTGATGTTGTATCTGTTCAAATTCTATGACGACCATTACATATCAGGGGCAAGCCTGGAAACAAATATTTGTTTTTTTGGCGGAACTCCTACAAGAGTCTTTTTATTAGGCACTGTAGTTACTTCCGTGGAAGCGACAGCAGTGATTGACTCAATAATTGGTTCATTAGCTGCAACATTGTTGACAGCCAACGAATCAGAAACTGAAACTTCGGGGTTTGTAGGGATAACTTCAGTGGGTAAAGTGAAATTGTCATCCCTGCTAACTACTACATTTGGAGATGGGGATGAAAAATTGATTAAGGAAGGTGCGGACAAAGTGGGAGGACAAAGCTGTGGAGGGGCCGAAAGTTCATTAGGGCCGATCGACAATCTAAAGTTGGCCTTTTTACGCTTTGGAGAATCATTCAAGACTTTTAAATCTTTGAATTCTTTGTCCAAAGCTGCGAAACTATCGGACAGACTTTTAAATCTGCCAAATAGGTCACCAAAGCCTCTTTTAGTGTGTCTCATGAAGCTCATCATATCCCTTTCGACATCCCTACAAGCTTCGCATGTCCACTTTAAACCTGATTTAGACTCGATCAGGTCAATAATTCGGCCGTTGAGGCCTGCACATTTTTCATGTGAAACATTTTCACATAGCCAGCAGCAAACAAAACCCACCTTAACATTTGTTCGGACCTGGCAATTAGGATTGTAGCAGACGTACATGTTGATTCAAATTGAGTGTTAATGCAGTAGTATAATAATATATATAAATATAAATAAGCTGAAGCTAAACAAGCACTGTAACTGAAATTAGTAGGAAATGAAAAAAGTAGGCAATCTAGGGTTAATTTGCAAGCTACTGATGTTTACTTTACAAAATTTATGCACAAAAACAAATTATGCGCGGACGCGGCGACCGAAAATAGAAAACAAACGGAATTACCGGACCACCAACCAAAAACAAGATAAAAGAGCGCGTTAGATGAGAGCGCGGCGAGAGCGTAAATAGAGAAGAGAGCACGAAGATAGCAGCGAGATAAATTCTACACAAACAAAATGTTAGCGCAAGCAACGGCGTAAAATTACAAGAACAATTTCACAGGCGCAAAAATAAGTAAACAGAAATGTTTGGCTGTGAAATTGTTTTTGTCTTTGAACACAAAGTTGCGTTGAAGCCGCAAAGCTTGAGCCAGACGTTCAGTCATAAAATTAACTTGCGAACGTGAATCTAATGAAGCTCTAGCGTTTCGAGTCTGACCGAACCTATCTTTCACTCTCACAAGAGCAGTTGTTAGGAGCACCTGATCGACTTCGCTAGCCACATGATTGACTTGGGCAAGACGAGCAGACACTTGTGGTTCTGCGGGTGCGTATTTGTGTGCAAAGTTGGGTGGGTGTTGTGTGGGCACTTTGACGCAGCACAGTTGGATACCCTATGCCTTGAGTGCAAACAATTTATGCAAAGTTGACTGGATTTCACGAAATAGAACCTTTCGTCAACTGGCAATGCTGCAAACCCTTGGCAATTTCCAATTGTATGATTTTCACTGCAAAAATTGCATTGTGGTTCAACTTTTATGTCGAATTTCTGTTTCATCCTGGACTTTGAACTCTTTTCGGCAGATAAGTGCTGATATCGCCTGTTCAAAGCCGCGACACAATCGACAAATTTGGCAATGTGTTATAGTCAAGCTGCTCCTCATACTTCGATTTCGTATGACGATCTACCTTTGACATGACTATGTGTATGAGAATTGCGTTAGCGAAATCCTGCTCATTTCCAACGGACATTAGCGAATCAAAAATTGCCGATACAGAGTCCACCATCGTGCGAATTCCAATTGCCGATGGCTTATACATTGGCTCAATGACAAACAACTGGGCGAGGGTGTTAAAAAATATAAGACATTTGTTGTCGTACACTCTACTTAGGCTCTCTAATGCCTTTGGGTAGTTTGCATCAGACACCTGGAAAGCTCTGATGGTACCCAACGCCTCATCTGATAAGCACGATATCAAATGGTTGAACTTTTCAATGTTTGATAGCGAGCGATCAGAATCTACCAAACTATTAAACAGACCGATAAACTGCCTATATTCTGAATGTTTACCGCTGAATTTAGGCAATTTAAGTTTGGGCAGGTGAGAATGGTGAGATACTGGAGGTACGTTTTCGGACGCGTGGTACGCGCTAAGGGCTGACATATAAGATGATCGGGCCAGAATACACTTTTCCTCCAGCATTCCGCGGCTAGTGTTGTCAGGATCTATTGCATCGATCTCTGACTGAAGGTCCATGGCTTTAGAAATGTACGAATTCAGAATGTCTAGCCGGCACTGAATTTCAAATTTGCTTGGGTTCACCATTTTATTAACGAGTGAGCTCCGTTGTCTCTCAATGTCGCTCTACTTTTTTAATTTTACGAATAATTGGCTTAAACGAGCACTGAGACAAGTGGCTTCAACGAGCCGACTCGCCAAGAAGAACGGTATCATTCGGATCTGATTTGTGCGCCATATTAAAAACTTTTTCGACCCCGTACTCTAAAAAGTAGGAGGAAGTGTTTATTTTGTTTGTCTTGAGATATATGTAACTAACAGTAAGAAGGAGGGCAGGCCCCACCCAAACAGAAAAAATATTGTTGACAGCATCAACAGCCGAGTCGATATAGCAATGTCCCCCTCGTCCGTCTGTCCGTATGAACACCTGGATCTTTTAAACTACAAAAGGCTAGCGCCACCAAATTTAGAATGAAAGTCCGTCATTATGTCAGGCAGATCAAGTTTATTTCAAATCTTTGCCACGCCCCTTCCCCCCCCCGCCACTTGTAAAAAACTATGGTCACCTACAAAAAAATTGATGTTTTAAGCGAATATCTCAGTAACTATAGCACTTAGAGGTACCATTTTTGGTATGTAGGTTGCTAGAGACAGCATAAATGCATTGTCATTAAAATTTTTGGACTGCCACGCCCCGTTTTCCCACAAGAATGAAATAATTTTCAAACTTCAATGCCATTTTTAAGGCATTTGCACTTATCGTACGGTATTGTAATTTGAAATTTGTTTGGAGACAGAGTATAACAAACTATCCTGGAAGTTGCATACAAATCGGACAATATACAAAAGAGCTAGACACGTAACAAAGTTTACAATTGCACGCAACGTCAATGCATGTGTGCAAGCGAGACAGAAGCATATAAACATGTGAGCGAACGTTTTCGCTGCTTGTGTAGCGACAGCGCTGCCTACGGACGATGCACGCACATACGATACGATATTTCATATATCGATATCCAATACGATATATACATACGATACGATATGTAATATATCGATATTCAATACGATATGTAATTATAATTGCGATATGATATTGAATGCGACAATTGGTCATTATGTCGATATCTATATTGTCTGTTATAGATAATATCGATATCGAACGCGATATGTGATTTAATGTGATATTTTAATTAATAACGATATCGGTAGTTTCTTGGCAATTCACATCCCTATTACAAATTGATGTTTTTGTTTCAAATAGTTTTATTGCAAATACTATCCATTGTAATACTCCAACATAGATTAATTAATATAATGCCGACAGTATTATTAACTTTATTTTTAATTTCAAATTAAATTAAAAGTATTCATTTTGAATTATAATACGAGATTTGTTTTTACGCAAAACATAATTTTAAAACAAGGCATGTAAGGAAATCTAATTATGTATATGGACATATATATATATATATATATATACTTATATACTTATGCCAATCATTGGCTACCAACCTGTGTAGTAAGCATTTTTCCATACAAAAAGAAAATGAAGAAGAACCTGATTGATTCCTATTTTATATTTGTACATACATACATATATATATATATATATATATATATGTATATATATATATATATATATATATATATGTATGTATGTACAAATATAAAATAGGAATCAATCAGGTTCTTCTTCATTTTCTTTTTTGTATGGAAAAATGCTTACTACACAGGTTGGTAGCCAATGATTGGCATAAGTATGAGTACGGGGTCTTTTACAGTCGGCACGCTCGACTGTAGCCTTTCTTACTTGTTTTTAAAAGTGGATCTATTTGAGTGCACGTAAGTGAACTACCTCAAGAAAATCAGCTAATAAAGAATCGAATGAGCGAAGATAATCAGATGATTAAAGATAATCAACTGATTACAGATAGTTGACCGATAATACGAGCGAAGATGATCAGATGATTAAAGATAATCAGCTGATCAAAGATAGTTAGCCGATCAACACCGTTGGCTAACAAAGATAATCAGATGAATAAAGTTAATCAGCTGACTAAGTAGACTGCCTTCTCGAATCACAGAGATAAGAGAAGCTAAAGCAGCAGCTCGTATGCAGATATGCGCTGGCAGCAACAACAAACAATTAAACACTCGAACTCACAAGCGACTGCGTAACGATAATCACCCAATTAGCTATATTCGGCTGATTATAGTTATACAGGCGTGGACTGCGCTCTGTGCAAACAACAACAACACACGTATATGTAGGCGAACGATTTGCCAATAACAACTGTACGAAAGTGCAGCCGCTCAGCGTGTCGGTTCGGTAATTGTGGTTTAGTGATTATCCCTGGAGCTGTTGGTCTGAGGAAAACTCTGAAGTTGGATCGCCTGGATTTGTAGTGTTCAAGTTGAAATTAACTGGAGAAAATGCCCAGAATTGAGCCAATGAGCGACTCTTCTGATAACCAGGTAACAGTGCCTAAACGAGTCAGTGCATAGGTGATATTAGTAAGTGCAAGCTTAGAAGCGTCACAAATTTCATATACATAACTAAATACCGCTCCCTTTGTTCCACGTAATAGAAATTACGTTTCGGCACTGATAAATTTGATTTTAGTGAATAACTCGAAGAAAAACATAAAACCCAAAATTAATAAAACAAACGAAAAAGCATAAATAAAAGTGAAATATTGATTTAAATTGTGTACTTTAATTTATTTATATACGCATATACATATTTTGCGTTTCTCTTAATTCCGCAATTCGCTAAGATCTGGACTTGTTCGGTGGTGGGTTTTGTCCTTTGCTCTTACTTATCGGCTCAGTTCTTGCAAATAAGCAAAAGCGCGGTTAGCATGTATATACATAGAGTTGGTGGAATTAAACTTGCGTTATTTTACTTTACTTGTTCGTTCTTAGTTTTGCTTGCTTCAGTGCTGCTTATGCTTTTGCATGAGCGCTAACAGTCGTACATACATACATATGTACGCTGAGCAGCTGTAGTTTCGTAAAGTTGTTATTGGCAAATCGTCCTGTCCTGTTTAACTTTATTCAGCCAAATATCGCTAATTGGGTGATTATTTTTGTGCAGTCGCTTGTGAGTTCGAGTGGTTAATTGTTTGTTGTTACTGCCAGCGCATATCTGCATACGGTGCGCTGCTCTAGCTTCTCTTAACTCTGTGATTCGAGAGGCAGTCTACTCAGTCAGCTGATTAACTTTATTCATCTGATTATCTTTGTTAGCCAACGGTGTTTGATCGGCTAACTATCTGTAATCAGCTGAGTATCTTTAATCATCTGATTAACTTTGTTCATATTATCGGTCAACTATCTGTAATCAGCTGATTATCTTTAACCATCTGATTATCTTCGCTCATTCGATTTCTTTATTAGCTGATTATTTCTTGAGGTAGTACACTTACGTGCACTCAAAAGATTTACATTAAAAAATAAAAAAAAATTAATATGGCTGGCTAGACATTTTGAATTCATACATTTATTAAGCCATGGACCTTCAGTCACAGATCGTTGCAATTGACCTGACAATACTAGCCGATCGTCTTACATGTCTGACCTTAAAGCGTACCACGCGCTCGAACAAATGCTTGATCTTTTTTGACACTCTCGTCCACTTGTTCGATATTGAGCCAATGTAAAAGATATCGGCAATTGGAATTCGCACGATGGTGGACTCTGTATCGGCAATTTTTGATTTGCTAATGTCCATTAGAAATGAACCGGACTTCGCTAACACAATTTTAATCCACATAGTCATGTCAAAAGTATATCCTCATACGAAATCGAAGTACGACGAGCAGCTTGACTATAACACATTGCCAAATTTGTCGATTGTGTCGCGGCTTTGAACAGGCGATATCAGCACTTATCTCCCGAAAAGAGTTCAAAGTCCAGGATGAAACAGAAATTCGACATAAAAGTTGAACCGCAATGCAATTTTTGCAGTGAAAATCATACAATTGGAAATTGCCAAGGGTTTGCAGCATTGCCAGTTGACGAAACGCTCAATTTCGTGAAATCCAGTCAACTTTGCATAAATTGTTTGCACTCAAGGCATAGGGTATCCAACTGTGCTGCGTCAAAGTGCGGAGTATGTTCTCGCCCCCACAACACTCTCCTGCACAAGTACGCAAACGCAGAACCACAAGTGTCTGCTCGTCCTGCTCATGTCAATCAT
Source organism: Drosophila cardini (assembly GCA_018903735.1). Classification (NCBI taxonomy): domain Eukaryota; kingdom Metazoa; phylum Arthropoda; class Insecta; order Diptera; family Drosophilidae; genus Drosophila; species Drosophila cardini. Next base: position 17,092 of record JAEIGM010000271.1, read on the forward strand.
GTGGCTAGCGAAGTCGATCAGGTGCTCCTGGCAACTGCACGTGTGAGAGTGAAAGACAGGTTCGGTCAGACTCGACGGGCTAGGGCTTTATTAGATTCAGGTTCTCAAATAAATTTTTTGACAGGAAGTCTGGCTCAAGCCTTGCGGCTTTAACGTAAGAGCAAGTCCGTCGGTTGGACAGTCAAACCTTGTAGCGAAATGGGAAGTATCGATAGTAGTATCTTCTCTACACATCAAAGGCCAATGGATTGAAGAAATATTCTGCAGAGCGCCTTGCGTGTGAAAAAAAATTTTTATGGCAGCGTACACAAACTGGCGACAGAACATTTTGAAGTCAGTTTGCCGTTCAAAACTGATCCGGAAGTGCTGGGAGAGTTGCACATCGGTAATTGTCATGCAGCAGCAAAGACGATGATTGCATTACTCAAGCAAAGGATTTGGCTAGTGAATGCTAGAAGAGAACGCACTCAGACAGTGCGGAAATGCGTAATTGATTCAGATATAAACCGAAGTTAATGGAGCATGTTTGTAGGAGGGCGAAAGGCTGACGAGGTTCGCGGGTGCCAATTTCTGCTGCTGCTTTAGCTGCGGGGGTGAAGCGAGAATTGTATTAATTAAAACGCGCGATGTTGATTTAAATGTGCTTATTCATTTATTCACTCGCGACAGCGGGTGAACGGGTTGAAATGTACTTATTGACGATTGCAAAAGAAAAATAAAAGTACAAGCGACGGAATTCGCGTATTAAATAATATGGCGCTTTACATATTATGTAATGCCAGTCACTCCGTTCGGTGTGACCGGCTTTCGTTTTGTTGAGAATCCGCCCTTCACTCATCCTGTTCACCCTGTGGCGTGAACATGCCGCCCCCCTTGCAACAAGTTGCCAATTTCTGCTGCTGCTTTAGCTGCGGGGGTGAAGCGAGAATTGTATTAATTAAAACGCGCGATGTTGATTTAAATGTGCTTATTCATTTATTCACTCGCGACAGCGGGTGAACGGGTTGAAATGTACTTATTGACGATTGCAAAAGAAAAATAAAAGTACAAGCGACGGAATTCGCGTATTGAATAATATGGCGCTTTACAATGTAATGCCAGTCACTCCGTTCGGTGTGACCGGCTTTCGTTTTGTTGAGAATCCGCCCTTCACTCATCCTGTTCACCCTGTGGCGTGAACATGCCGCCCCCCTTGCAACAAGTTGCAATTGCCACGCTGGGCAGGAACCGGAGATCACCCATCCAAATAGGGTGCTTTGGGCGGCGGGAATGCCGCCGTGTCCAGGCACGCACCCCGGCTGGATGACCTCAGGATAGAGGTCTGATCCCAGCACCACCGATATCGAGCCAGGCCGATAGAAGCTGCGATCTGCCAGCACCAAATTCGCGAACTTGTTGCGAACTGCATCCGACACCTCCCGGATGGGGGTGCGCACTCGCAGATCGGCCTCCACCTTGAGCACGACTGTCTTCCGAAATGCTGGGTCGCACTTCGACTCGATGACAGCCGTACACGCCTGGTCGGATCCGACCCTCGTCATGGCCAGGCCGAGGGACTTGGCGAACGAGCCGTTAATACGACTCTCAGGGGCGCATGCACCCAGAAGCACGCGGGTGTCGAAGGACTTCGACCCGCTGCCAATCCGGATTACCGCAGTAGGCATCAGTGTAGTGGTCCGGGACTGGAGGAGGGACGTGAGTGTAGGGGCCTGAGTCGGGATCGGGGCAGCCGGGCGATCGGAGGACTGGATCGACCGCCGCTTTGGAGAGCTGCTGCGCGGTTGTTCTCTGCGTCGAGTTGACGATCGGCTTCGGGGGGCTTGATCCGCCGTGTGGAGAACGCACGTTCTCGCGGAAGGTCTCCCATCATCTGTCTCTGCTGACGGCGTCGATAAATGATGCAGGTCTTACACTTGCACTTGCGCCTTAACCAAGTTCTTGATTTTGGGGATCCAAAACTTCGTGCGCAAATACCGCACCATTAGCTGACTGCCACCGTTCAGCGTTATGCGGTGTGCGAACTTGATGAGAATGCGAGTGAAATGGGCATCGTAAGGGAGAAGGATTGGGTGACGCTCGTCGTAGCTGAGGGACTCAGCTGCCCGTAGTCGCCCGCAAGAACGCAGGACGCTGTGCTTGTCCAGGAAAGGATTTAAATTAAGCAGAGAGCTGGAAGGCGGGGTGGGCCGCTTTTCGACGAGGGCTCGGATTTCCAGAGCATACTTTTACTTCTGAACGAGACGCACAAGGGTCCGCTCTGCAGTGAGCAACTCGTCCTTGGTGAGTTGCAGAGTGCCAGGAGTAGAGACGTGTGGAAAAACGAAACGCTGAATGTAGGCGGTGACCCTCAGCGCTCTACCGTAATTCTGAGAACCGCTTGCTGAAATCGGCAGTGGAGGCGAGGGTTGCAGTGTGACAGTGGACCCGCTGCTCAACTTGGGTATCTGAAACATCGCCTAGAGAAGCCGGTCAGAGTTCGGGTGCTTGCAGGAGCCATTCAGGCCCGTGCCACCATAGGGTTGCTGGCCGCCAAATCGGTAGCGGTAACGCCACGACTCGCGAGATCCGCTGGATTATCGTCCAACTGAACATGAGACCAGCTTTGGACGCTGGCGCTCCTGGATATAGTGGAGACTCGGTTGGCAACGAATGAGGACCAGTTGCAGGGGGGCTTGTGCAGCCAAGGCAACACGATGGTAGAATCAGTCCAGTAATGGGAAGATGACGGTTAGATTGGGAGCTCCGGAATTACGGTCGCGTACAAATCAGCGAGCAGGACTGCACCGCAAAGCTCCAGTCGGGGTAGCGAAACAGTGTTGGCTGGGGCCACTCGGGTCTTAGCCGTCAAGAGATGGACACTCACATGATCTTGATGACGGACCCGCACATACAGGCATGCTCCATACGCCTTCTGTGAAGCATCGCAAAAGCCGTGTAGCTCCCAGTCTAGTGCGGAATTAGTCGCTAGCCATATAGGGATGCGTAGCTGGCTAAGACCCGGGGAGTCTTGGAGCAATTCGTGCCACTGATGCAAAAGAGGCGGAGTAAGTGCGTCATCCCACCCCAGTTCCGTTAGCCAAATTTGTTGCATAAATATTTTGGCTCTAATGACGAAGGGCGCCAGCCAGCCAGCGGGATCGAATAACTTTGCTATGTGGGATCGGACCTCCCTCTTAGAGACGGAAGTCTTCAAAGCAGAGTCCACAATAGAGAAAAAGAAGGAATCGCTGGTGGCTTGCCAGCGGATACCCAATGTCTTGGCCGTGCTCGCGTCCTCTAAGTCCAGGAAATCCTCGTGCAACAAGTGCTCTTTCGGGAGAGCATGGAGTACTTTCTTCTTGTTCGCTGTCCATTTGTCCTGCTGTCTCGATAAAGGATGCGCTGGAACGGAGTGTTCTTGGAGTCGACCAGGATCTGTCGATACATTTGGGTAATGTCGGCATTAAAGACGAACTGGAAAAATCGCCATTTAAGAACTTGCAGCGTAAGGTCGGACTGGAGAGTTGGCCCTGTAAACAATACGTCATTCAGGCTGATACCTCTAGTGGAAGGACTTGAGGCGTTGAAGACGACACGAACCTTGGTGGTAGTGCTGTCAGGTTTGAAGACAGCGTGATGAGGTAGGTAGAAGTGATGGCAGTCGGAGGGTGGAGTTACTCGAATCATGTGGCCCAACTTGGCGTAATCCTGGAGCATCTCATCATACTGGGCTTTTACAGAAGAATTGTTCTGAAGTCGCGCTTCATTCCTCGGGAATTGGGCTAAAGCGGTGGGTCTGGAATGGCCCAAATCGACACCGTTCGGATCTTTAAAGGGTAGGGAAACTACATCCTTCCTTTGCCTGGTGGTTTCTCGAAAAATCTGCTCACAGATTACATCTGCTTCCTTTTCCGGCTTGGCTGGAAGGTCTTCCACCTCCCAAAACTTGGTGAGAAGCTCATCAAGGTTTGTTTCGGGCGCGACTTCCGTTTGAGCTGAGAGTGCTCTGCGAGACCCCTGAGATTTGGAGAGGATAGGCCCGCATAACACCCACCCGAACATGGTCTCTAGTCCGACGAAATCGCCACCGATGTCCTTCTTGATTCTGTCCCCAAGGATATGAGGGAAGAGATCAACCCCAATCATCATGTCAATTGGGGCAGGCCTATTGTAATGCGGATCAGCCAGCGGGCGATCTAAGCACTCGTAGCGGACCACGTCCGAGAACGAATCGCGCCTGTCAGTCTGGAAACGACTAAGGCTAATGTTTTAACTTGTCTCCGGCTTTCGCAAGGGGCGGACAGCTTTAGCAGACACGCCTTTTCGGAAGAACCTCCGTCGCTTTGACCCATGCCGGAGACCGCTGCGTTGATTGGACAGAACAGCGGCTGGATAAGATTAAAGACCCTCTCGGACAAGAAGGTCGAATCTGCACCCGAATCAATCAGAGCTCGTACATGAAACTCCTCACCTAGATGGTTGAGGGTAACAATGGCGGTGCCTAGGAGGCCTCGGCCTGGAGTGGAGGCCAAATAGCTGTGCGCATTCGATGGCTGATTATTGGAAATGGACAGGCTCCTGGAATGCAACAAGGTGTGATGCCTCTCCTTACATATATGGCAATTATGGGCACTGGAACAGTCACGGACCTGATGACCACGAGCGAAGCAATTCAAGCACAGGCTCTGTTGCTTGATCACTTCGACTCTCCTAGGGACGGCCATGTCCAGGAAACTTGGACACACACGGATGGGGTGGTTCTCCTTCTGACACAGCCTACAGGAAGCCGCCTTAATCTGGGTCTTTGCTGGGAATGCTTGGACCCGAGCTGTGCTAGCAGACTTCCGCGCCCCTGATTGGGCGTCCTGCACACTCGGACTCGCCATGTGATCCCCAGTGGCTTCCAGCACACGGTAGCGATCAGTCAGGAAGCAGTTAAGGTCGTCTAAGGATGACACCGCAGTCTTATTTGGGATGGATTGTTCCCACAACAGGATGGTGGACTTTGGCAGCTTACTGGTACAGATCGCTATGAGAAGAATATCCCAATTCTCTGTACTAGCTCCAGATCGCTCCAAGGCTTTCAAACACGCTTGGAAGGTCGTCTGCAGCTCACGCAAGGCTTTGCCGAACTCGTGTGGAACCGAGGGAATTTGGAGGAGCTGCCTGGCCTGCGTCATGATCAACAACCAATCATTTTCATACCGCGCAGTGAGGTTGTTCCAAGCCGACTGGAATCCCTCATTCGTCAAAGGGGACTTGGAAACAATGGCTCTAGCTTCACCCTGGGAGTTCAAGTGGTAAAGCTTTTCCACTTCTGCCAGACAAGGATTGCGGATGTATATCGCGGAGAACAAATCGCGGAACGTTGGCCATGCGAGACTATCGCCCCCGAAGACTTCAACCTCACAGGGAGGTAGTCTGTGGCCTTGGGAAACTGAAGCAGAAGTGGGAGCATTCTGAGCGGACATCTGCTCAATGCGCTCTCCAAACAATGTTCCGCATCGCACGTATACCATTTAGCAGTATTCGTGCTTTGCCTTAATGGTGGTCAGAGTCATTTGGGCATCTTCTAGATTTTGGGCCGACAGGGCCCTGTGGCAACAGGTGTATTCCGTCTCCACCTTTGACCAAAGTGACTTGAGCTGCTCTAAGTGCATCTTTATGGAGAAAAGTGGAACTTCTGCACTTAGAGCCTCTGTTTCGCGGGCCTCAAATAGTGTCAAGGCATCGCACGTGGCAATGAAGTTGGAAAGCGACATGTTGGACTGGTCTCGGAGGAGCTGAGAGGCGGATCGAGTGAGTATGGTATACTCAGGAGAGGTCACGACAACTTTCAGAGCAGGAGAAGCGCTCTTACGAGGGTTCGAAAAAGAGGACGTGGAAGACCGCGAAACCGGAGAGCCGCTGTGACTACGAGACGCCGTGGAAGAAGTACGGGTGTGAGTGCGTTTGGTTGTCACTGGGCTATGCGGTGTTTTGGCTTTCGCAGGAGTATGAGGCGAAGTGTCGCTGCGACCAGGGACAGTAAGGCTTGTGGACTTAGGAATTGCCTTAGACGGATCGGTGGACATAATCTAGTCGAAGTGGAGGAGAAAGGATATTCCCGGATCAAACAAGTATAAACGAAACGACAGGAAGTGGACTCTATGGCTTGTTGAGTGTATATAAATAAGGAAAGCTTTTTTTCTTTATTATTATTCTCCAGGATTATACAATTTTTTTTTTTTTTTATTATTATTCGATTTCTAGGAAGCAGGAACAAAAATAAAAGTTATAGTCTTAATTTTAATTTAATAAAAAATAATAATTTATATATTTTATTTTTAACGGTGTATTCGTTCCTCTATGTATTCCCCTTTCTTTTTGGGTAAAAAGCCACGAATTTTGATTTATTGATTATAAATGGAGTTATCTGCAGTTATCGATTAACACCATCGAATATCGTGCGGGGATGATCAGATTATCGCACCAATTTATACGGATATTAAAAGTAAAATAAGCCGATCAAGGAATTGATCGAGGAATTCACCCGTGAATTCCCGAGTAGTGTCGCTTGGTGAAATTGGAGTGATGACACTGACTGGATGTTGGATGTTGGATGTGGCAAGTGGAAATTAATAGTGACAAAAAATCATTTAAAAAACACGCGAGTGCCGACGTGATAATAATTTGGTTATTATTAATTTTCGGATAATAACTTAGATTGACTGCAGTGTAGAATAATGCGCGGGAGAAACGATCGCTTTGCACTAATGTGTATTTACATACATGTAATTGTATCTACATACATGTAAGTGTATTTACATACATGTAAGTATATTTACATACATGCGCTTGTATGTGGGAGCTTTGTGGAGTTAATTGCGCCCCAAAGTATTATATTGGAAATATATTATATGTTTATAATATATAGTATATGTATATATAATATATGTACATAATATATAATGTAATAAATTGGAAAGGGCACTTGAACACACACTTGCGATTTAATGACACTTGGAGTTTGGCTTATTGGCAGACCGTATGAATTGAATGTATGTAAAAGGAACTTAAAAACGCCAATTTTTAACAAACAATTACAGAAAACGAACACAGGATAGGTTGGAAACACATACGGAAATTGCAAAATGCACAAGTCGCTATGGGAGAGCGGGAAACTTTGCACTTACAATGTGTATGGACAAGAATTATGGCTACACAAAAGCAGTACTTATCAAACTTTCCACCGATGCAAGCTGGAGGAGCGGAATGATATCCGGCTCGAAGGACCAAAATGTTTGTAGGAGGGCGAAAGGCTGACGAGGTTGGCGGGTGCCAATATCGGGGTGAAGCGGGAATTGTATTAATTAAAACGCGCGATGTTGATTTAAATGTGCTTATTTATTTATTCACTCGCGACAGCGGGTGAACGGGTTGAAATGTACTTATTGACGATTGCAAAAGAAAAAGAAAAGTACAAGCGACGGAATTCGCGTATTGAATAGTATGGTGCTTTACAATGTAATGCCAGTCACTCCGTTCGGTGTGACCGGCTTTCGTTTTGTTGAAAATCCGCCCTTCACTCATCCTGTTCCGACCGATTTTCCGCGGTTCGACCATTCAACGTTTGTGGAGTAGACTTTGTGGTCCAGTAAATGTTTAACTTCGAATAAGAGTACGAGCCCCTATAAAAATGTATATTGCAGTGTTTTTTTTGTTTGGACGAGCAGCCTCCTAAAGGAGTTTCAGGACTCCTTCGACCGGCAGCAGGGCAGGCTGCAGCTATTTGCAGCGGAAAGAGGGATGGAGTGGAGGTTCACCTCGGAGAGCGCCGCACTTCGGAGGACTATGGGAAGCAGCAGTGAAGCATCTCCTAATGCGGGAGATTGGAAGCGCGTCGCTCACCGAGGCCGAGGTCCGAGGTCAGCTGGCCGACGTGGAGGCAATATTAAACTCACGGCCGCTGACACCGCTGGGGAGCGATCCCAGCGACGGTGAGGCGCTCACCCCAGGCCACTTCCTAATCAGACAGCCGCTTTGTTCGGTGCCGCAAGGGTTTGAGCGGGCCACACAAAGCAACGAAATTTTGTGCTCTCGCAGGTGGCAGATGATGTCCACGCTCAGACAGCGCTTCTGGCAAGCGTAGTCGAAGGATTAAGTCCACAATCTTCAGCAGCGAGGGAAATGGAAGGAGGAGGTCGACAACGTCAAGATAGGGGACAACGGTGGACAATGGACCGCGTCGTCGACGTAACCACAGGATACGACGGGCGAATCAGAGTCGCGGACGTTAAGAGGGGCACTGGAATGGTCAAGAGCCCAATTGCGAAGCTGGTTAGGATTCCCGTGGATTGAAGGCGATCCCTACAAGGTGGCCGGTGTTAGTTCATAAGCATATTTAGGTAGTTTAAGAAACCATTGAAGTATTGGTATAAGAAATTATGATGAATTGTTAGTGTCACAAGATGGTTCAAATGGTTTGTAGGCGTGGTGGGGTAGTTCGACAGTGTCTTATGATGGTAGATAAAAAGAAACACAATAGCTTTTATAACTAAAAACTAATACAGAGTATTTATTCATTACTCGTTTAAATGTTAATTCAAGAAACTTCAAATAATAGCGTTGTACATAATTTTCAGGCTTATCCATTAACGCGTACGTTGCGTCCGATCGCTAGCACATCTCGACGACGACTCTCTCTCAACACTTGGCAACATGTTGAAATGTTGTTAGTGTGTTTCTAATACATATTGTGAAATTTATAAATTGTCGCGTGACAGTTCGGCCAATTCTGATGTAGAATCGTCCCCGATTCGGTAGTCGTTTTCAGATTCCACACCCAGATCCGGAACACCAACACACCATGGCTTCATCTTGTCTGAGGAGTATACTGACTGATAGACGACATCAATGGCATCAACCCAATATTTTGCAGCACCTTTCATCTTTTGTTGCACAGCGAAGATCAAAATTTTATCATTCCATTGATATGCATTTCGTAGGGAGTCAACACGTTTAATAAACTGACGCGAATCCAAGGATTTGTCAGACGCTGGGTCGAATTCTGGCAATAAGGCTACAATTTCCTTGACGTTTGCATACGGATTGGAGAAATTCGAATTTGAGTACGAGTTGTACGGATATGTGTTTATCGTTGTCGTGTATATTCCTGGATATTCTTGAGCATTTGGATTTGCATTTACGAAATGGTCTCGTCCATGAAAAACCTTTCTGTTTGAGGATGCTTCACCTCCCGTTTGTCTATACATTTGGCCAGGTGCGGTCGTTTGTGGATAAGAAACATATTCCATCTTTCCATATCGTTGATTCGTTGCCACATATTCGTTAGGTCCATGTATTCGAGAGCTGGGAAAATATTGCGGGATCGTTGCAATATTTGCCATGTTCGTTTGCCCATGCAGCTGATGCGTAGCTACATTTTCGTTAGGCACATACATACATGATTCAGCAACATGTTGCGGAAACGTTACAACATTTGCTAAATTCATTTTCCCATGCAGCTGATGCGTAGCTACATTTCCGTTAGACACTCTAGAACATACGATTGGACTTTTGTCGATCGAACATTTTGCGTATTGCGCAGTGGTTGTTGAAACTGGATGAAACTGGTGCTCAATTTCTGACGATTGTGAAATGGCCGAATTCACCGTTACTTGTGGCTGTGAGACCACAGACGCGCGACTTGTTGGTGCCAATGCTTGCAAACGCATGTTCGTTTGCCCATGCAGCTGATGCGTAGCTACATTATCGTTAGGCACATACAGACATGATTCAGCAACATGCTGCGGAAACGTTACAACATTTGCTAAATTCATTTTCCCATGCAGCTGATGCGTAGCTACATTTCCGTTAGACACTCTAGAACATACGATTGGACTTTTGTCGATCGAACATTTTGCGTATTGCGCAGTGGTTGTTGAAAGTGGATGAAACTGGTGATCAATTTCTGACGATTGTGAAATGGCCGAATTCACCGTTACTTGTGGCTGTGAGACCACAGACGCGCGACTTGTTGGTGCCAATGCTTGCAAACGCGATGAACTCAATGAGGGATTAAAAGACTTTTCTTTTAACTCTTTGATCATACTCTCCAGCTCACTGATTTTCTCTATTATTGTCCGGTTCTCCATTTCAGCACTTGTGTAGTTATCATCACTAATCTGGTCATGCTCTTGGAAACTTTGCATTAGTGTTTCTCTTGTTCCAGACGTTAATAACCCAGCAAATTTACACTTGCTTTGCAATTGCCTTTTCGATTGGTATTTCTTTCCCGTCAAATTGTCAAGCTATTTCTTTTTCTACCGTTTGCACATCTATCCCACTTCTGACTTGTCACAAGATGGTTCAAATGGTTTGTAGGCGTGGTGGGGTAGTTCGACAGTGTCTTATGATGGTAGATAAAAAGAAACACAATAGCTTTTATAACTAAAAACTAATACAGACTATTTATTCATTACTCGTTTAAATGTTAATTCAAGAAACTTCAAATAATAGCGTTGTACATAATTTTCAGGCTTATCCATTAACGCGTACGTTGCGTCCGATTGCTAGCACATCTCGACGACGACTCTCTCTCAACACTTGGCAACATGTTGAAATGTTGTTAGTGTGTTTCTGAAACATATTGTGAAATTTATAAATTGTCGCGTGACATTAGTATAAGAAATCAGATCGAATTATTGAATTGTCACTTCTATTTTAGCTAGCTAGTAAGTTCTTGTTTTCGGCAATACAGCTTTCGCGAGCGGCAGTCAGTTGTTTAGTACTTTTCGCATGCACCGTTTGCCAGTTCTCAATAAATTGTTACTTTACGAAATTGCAGTTTGTTAAATTTAACTCAGTTAAATTTTGTTTTCGATTTTTCAGACCCAGTTTTTGTCAAAGTTTATTTGCTATACTAATACAACCCTGATTATCCTCAAAGATTTTTATTGGCTGATCCAGATTTATGTTTAAGCTATCTAATAAAGATTTTAAATACAAAGCTTCTCTGACAGCTTCAAATAGTGCCATGTATTTTGCTTTCTACTACTCCTACAAACTAGGTTTGTTTCAAACATTTTAAACAAATACCCTGCCGTACTTTTCCTGACGTCCACCCCAATCTGAGTCTACAAATCCAACAAATCCATATTTAATTTCATTAAAATGTTTTTTGTGTGAGCTGATAATATAATAATACACTATTAAACTTCATTATTTTTCCATCATAAAATATTTAAGCCCAAGCACACACATATACATTTGACATTATAAGTATGCACGCACATATGTATGTATGTATATGTAATACATATGTTCGCTCACATGTTTGTATGTTTCTGTCTCGCTTGCACACATGCATTGACTTTGCGTTCAATTATTAACTTTCTTACATGTCTAGCTATTTTGTTTATAGTCCGATTTGTATGCAACTTTCAGGATAGTTTGATATATTTTGTCTTCAAATGAATTTGAAATAACAATACTGTACGATAAGAACATAGGCCATAAAATCGGGATTGAAGTTTGAGAAGTATTTTATTTCTTCTGGGAAAAGAGGGCGTGGCAGCCAAAAATTTTGAATGACATTGCATTTGCGCTATATCTAGAAACCTGCATACCAAAAATGGTACTAATAAGTGCCATAGCTACTGAGATATTCGCCTAAAACATCAATTTTTTACGAGGTGTGTCTAGTTTTTTGCTTATTGTGGGCGAACGGGGCGTGGCATTGACAAAAAAAATATTCTTGTATTGACTGACTTAATATCGAGTCGATGCTGACTAAATCTGAACTTGTAGCTCTTACCATCGCTGTTCTGTTTGTTCATACGGAAAGACGGACAGACAGACGTACAGACAGACAGACGGAAAGACGGACATGGCTATATCGACTCGGCTTGTGATGCTGATCAAGAATATATATACTTTATGGGGTTTGCCAAGCCTCCTTCTGCCTGTTACATACTTTTCACAAACCCAATATACTCTCTCTTGCAGAGAGTATAAAAATTGAATATAGAAATTCTATATGGCTGTGGTGCAATATCTTGGCGGCATAGGCTTAAATATTTTATGGTGCAAAAATTATGAAGTTTACTAGTGTATTATTTATATAATGCATGCAAAATTGTTAAATAAGGGAAAGCCTTGGATAAAGTGACAGTATTAGAAAAAACGTGTCACAAAACCTATATAGGAGGTAGTGTCGCGGAAGTATTGTCGTATGAGGAAAAATTGAATATAGAAAGTCTATATGACTGTGGTGCAATATCTTGCCGGCATGGGTTTCAGTATTATATGGTGCAAAAATAATAAAGCTTAATAGTGTATTATTATATAATGCATGCCAAATTGTATAATTAGAGAAAGCTTTGGATAAAGTGACAGTTTTAGAGAAGTCGTGTCCCAAAACCTATATAGGAAGTGGTGTCGCGCAAGGTATGTCATATGAGGAAAAATTGAATATAGAAATTCTATATGACTGTGGTGCAATATCTTGCCGGCATGGGTTTCAGTATTATATGGTGCAAAAATAATAAAGCTTAATAGTGTATTATTATATAATGCATGCCAAATTGTATAATTAGAGAAAGCTTTGGATAAAGTGACAGTTTTAGAGAAGTCGTGTCCCAAAATCTATATAGGAAGTGGTGTCGCGCAAGGTATGTCATATGAGAAAAAAATTGAGTATAGAAATTCTATATGGCTGTGCTGCAATATCTTGGCGGCATAGTCTTAAATATTTTATGGTACAAAAATTATGAAGTTTTCTAGTGTATTATTTATATAAAGCATGCTAAAGTGTAAAATAAGGGAAAGCCTTGGACAAAGTGACAGTTTTAGAGAAAACGTGTCACAAAACCTATATAGGAAGTGGTGTCGCACAAGGTATGTCATATGCGAAATAAATTGATTATAGAAATTCTATATTACTGTGGTGCAATATATTGCCGGTATGGGTTTTTATATTACATGGTGCAGAAATAGTGAAGTTTAGTAATGTATAATTTATATGATGCATGCAAAATTGTATAATAAGCGCAAGCATGGACAAAGTGACAGTTTTAGAGAAAACGTGTCACAAAACCTATATAGGAAGTGGTGTCGCACAAGGAATGTCATATGCGAAATAAATTGAATATAGAATTTCTATATGACTGTGGTACAATATCTTGCCGGCATGGGCCTAAATATTTTATGGTGCAAAAATAACGAAGTTTAATAGTTTATTATTAATATATTGCATGCAAAATTGAATAAAATTGATAAATTGACCGCTTTAGAGAAAACGTGTCACAAAACCTATATAGGAGGTAGTGTCGCGGAAGTATTGTCATATGAGGAAAAATTGAATATAGAAAGTCTATATGACTGTGGTGCAATATCTTGCCGGCATGGGTTTCAGTATTATATGGTGCAAAAATAATAAAGCTTAATAGTGTATTATTATATAATGCATGCCAAATTGTATAATTAGAGAAAGCTTTGGATAAAGTGACAGTTTTAGAGAAGTCGTGTCCCAAAACCTATATAGGAAGTGGTGTCGCACAAGGTATGTCATATGCGAAATAAATTGAATATAGAATTTCTATATGACTGTGGTACAATATCTTGCCGGCATGGGCCTAAATATTTTATGGTGCAAAAATAACGAAGTTTAATAGTTTATTATTAATATATTACACGCAAAATTAATTAAAATTGATAAATTGACCGCTTTAGAGAAAACGTGTCACAAAACCTATATAGGAGGTAGTGTCGCGGAAGTATTGTCATATGAGGAAAAATTGAATATAGAAAGTCTATATGACTGTGGTGCAATATCTTGCCGGCATGGGTTTCAGTATTATATGGTGCAAAAATAATAAAGCTTAATAGTGTATTATTATATAATGCATGCCCAATTGTATAATTAGAGAAAGCTTCGGATAAAGTGACAGTTTTAGAGAAGTCGTGTCCCAAAACCTATATAGGAAGTGGTGTCGCACAAGGTATGTCATATGCGAAATAAATTGAATATAGAATTTCTATATGACTGTGGTACAATATCTTGCCGGCATGGGCCTAAATATTTTATGGTGCAAAAATAACGAAGTTTAATAGTTTATTATTAATATATTGCATGCAAAATTGAATAAAATTGATAAATTGACCGCTTTAGAGAAAACGTGTCACAAAACCTATATAGGAGGTAGTGTGGCGGAAGTATTGTCATATGAGGAAAAATTGAATATAGAAAGTCTATATGACTGTGGTGCAATATCTTGCCGGCATGGGTTTCAGTATTATATAGTGCAAAAATAATAAAGCTTAATAGTGTATTATTATATAATGCATGCCAAATTGTATAATTAGAGAAAGCTTTGGATAAAGTGACAGGTTTAGAGAAGTCGTGTCCCAAAACCTATATAGGAAGTGGTGTCGCACAAGGTATGTTATATGCGAAATAAATTGAATATAGAATTTCTATATGACTGTGGTACAATATCTTGCCGGCATGGGCCTAAATATTTTATGGTGCAAAAATAACGAAGTTTAATAGTTTATTATTAATATATTGCATGCAAAATTGAATAAAATTGATAAATTGACCGCTTTAGAGAAAACGTGTCACAAAACCTATATAGGAGGTAGTGTCGCGGAAGTATTGTCATATGAGGAAAAATTGAATATAGAAAGTCTATATGACTGTGGTGCAATATCTTGCCGGCATGGGTTTCAGTATTATATAGTGCAAAAATAATAAAGCTTAATAGTGTATTATTATATAATGCATGCCAAATTGTATAATTAGAGAAAGCTTTGGATAAAGTGACAGTTTTAGAGAAGTCGTGTCCCAAAACCTATATAGGAAGTGGTGTCGCGCAAGGTATGTCATATGAGAAAAAAATTGAATATAGAAATTCTATATGGCTGTGGTGCAATATCTTGGCGGCATAGTCTTAAATATTTTATGGTACAAAAATTATGAAGTTTACTAGTGTATTATTAATATAAAGCATGCAAAAGTGTAAAATAAGGGACAGCCTTAAGTAATGTACCCGCTTAAGAGAAAACGTGTCACTAAACCTATATGGGAATGGTGTCGCGCAAGGTATGTCATATGAGAAAACAAGAAAGAAAGGTTATCTTCGGCTCCCCGAAGATTAAATACCCTTGCAGTCATGCATGTTGCGATTGGATTCAGTTACCAGTGGTTCCTATGGATGCTATATGATATAAATGTCTGATTTAGATGAGATTTGGTCAGTATATAAGGAATAATAGCAAAGGAGTAGTGCGTGAATTTAGCTGAAATCGCTTAATAGACTTTACAAATTTTCATACTAAGCCTTTGAACCGATTGTTCCTATGGCACCTATATGATATAGTGGTTCGATCCAAATGAAATTTGGTCAACAGCTGCGGAATGATAACAAATGTTTATGGCGTGAGTTTGGTTGAAATCGCTCAATCGACACTGAAAATTTTCATACTAGCCATTTTCATCATTATCAACCGATTGTTCCTATGGAAGCTATATGATATAGTAGTCCGAATTGGATGAAATTTGGTCAGCATATAGGGAATGATAGCTTATGCGTACTGCGTGAATTTGGTTGAAATCGCTCAATAGACATTAAAAATTTTCATACTAAGCCTTTGAACCGATTGTTCCTATGGCAGCTATATGATATAGTGGTTCGATCCGAATGAAATTTGGTCAACAGCTGGGGAATGATAACAAATGTTTATGGCGTGAGTTTGGTTGAAATCGCTCAATCGACACTGAAAATTTTCATACTAGCCATTTTCATCATTATCAACCGATTGTTCCTATGGAAGCTATATGATATAGTAGTCCGAATTGGATGAAATTTGGTCAGCATATAGGGAATGATAGCTTATGCGTACTGCGTGAATTTGGTTGAAATCGCTCAATAGACATTAAAAATTTTCATACTAAGCCTTTGAACCGATTGTTCCTATGGCAGCTATATGATATAGTGGTTCGATCCGAATGAAATTTGGTCAACAGCTGGGGAATGATGGCAAATGTTTATGGCCTGAGTTTGGTTGAAATCGCTCAATTGGCACTGAAAATTTTCATACTAGTCATTTTTATCATTTTCAACCGATTGTTCCTATATGATATAGTGGTCCGATTTGGATGAAATTTGGTTTGCACATGGGATTTGGTACTAAATGCATATAGGCTTAATTTGGTTGAAATAGCTCAAAAAAAATTTTTTTTCAACCGATTGTTCCTATGGGAGCTATATGATATAGTCATCCGATCCGGCCGATTTTAACAAATGATCTGCCTGCAGAGAGAATACACATCTGTACCAAGTTTCATCAAGATAGCTTTAAAACTGAGAGACTAGTTCGCATAGAAACAGACGGACAGACAGACGGACATGGCTATATCGACTCGCCTGTTGATGCTGATCAAGAATATATATACTTTATGGGGTCGGAGATGCCTCCATCAATGCGTTACAAAATTGTATAATAAGCGAAAGCATGGACAAAGTGACAGTTTTAGAGAAAACGTGTCACAAAACCATATAGGAAGTGGTGTCGCACAAGGTATGTCATATGCGAAATAAATTGAATATAGAATTTCTATATGACTGTGGTACAATATCTTGCCGGCATGGGCCTAAATATTTTATGGTGCATAAATAACGAAGTTTAATAGTTTATTATTAATATATTGCATGCAAAATTTAATAAAATTGATAAAGTGACCGCTTTAGAGAAAACGTGTCACAAAACCTATATAGGAGGTAGTGTCGCGGAAGTATTGTCATATGAGGAAAAATTGAATATAGAAAGTCTATATGACTGTGGTGCAATATCTTGCCGGCATGGGTTTCAGTGTTATATGGTGCAAAAATAATAAAGCTTAATAGTGTATTATTATATAATGCATGCCAAATTGTATAATTAGAGAAAGCTTTGGATAAAGTGACAGTTTTAGAGAAGTCGTGTCCCAAAACCTATATAGGAAGTGGTGTCGCGCAAGGTATGTCATATGAGAAAAAAATTGAATATAGAAATTCTATATGGCTGTGGTGCAATATCTTGGCGGCATAGTCTTAAATATTTTATGGTACAAAAATTATGAAGTTTACTAGTGTATTTATATAAAGCCTGCAAAAGTGTAAAAAAAGGGACAGCCTTAAGTAATGTACCCGCTTAAGAGAAAACGTGTCACTAAACCTATATGGGAATGGTGTCGCGCAAGGTATGTCATATGAGAAAACAAGAAAGAAAGGTTATCTTCGGCTCGCCGAAGATTAAATACCCTTGCAGTCATGCATGTTGCGATTGGATTCAGCTACCAGTGGTTCCAGTGGACGACTATATTATAGCTCCCATAGGGACGATCGGGTAAAAATACGCTGTAAATATGAAATTGTATGAAAATTTTCTGTATTTCCCAAGTCATCTGAATTAAAATCAATAGGGTCGATTGCCTAAACGGTTGTACTATTATTATTATCATATCCCATTGTTAATAATATAATTAATCTGAGTAACGGGTATCCTAAAGTCGCGAGGCGACTATAGCATTCTTTCTTGTTATACCCGTTACTCGTAGAGTAAAAGGGTATATTGTATTCGTTGGAATGTATGTAACAGGGAGAAGGAGGCATGGGAGACCCCATAAAGTATATATATTCTTGATCAGCATGACTAGCCGAGTCGATATAGCCATGTCCGTCTGTCCGTCCGTCCGTCTGTCTATCCGTCCGTCTGTCCGTCTGTGTGAACAAAAGGATCTCAGAGACTATAAGAGCTAGAAAGGCCCGAGTGGTCGCAAACGAATGATAAAATGCCCAAGCAGTACAAGTTTGTTTTTGTTTTTTGACACGCCCACTTTAGGGCGTTTTATGTGCATACAAAGGTAAAAACAGGTAAAAATAGCATGTTTTAGTATAGAAAACTTTTTTGTTAGCAATGCTATCTATACCAAATTGACACAGAAACTGCACGTCTAGCTAGTACCTATACTGACCAAGTTTGATCCAAATCGGACAACTATATCGTATAGCTCCCATAGGGACAATCGGTCAAAAATTCGCTCCAAATATGAATTTATATGAATAAATTTTGCGTTGGCCAAGCAATCGAATTGAATTGAATTTCTTAATGTAGTCAATGCCTATTTTTCCATCACAAGGTATTGCGAAATGCAAATCTACTAAGTGAAAATCGTGTGGAATTATGTATTTACCTATCTGTATCTCTATTGAAATTAGTCCTTTAGACTGTATTATGTCTTGGCCTATGGCTTGAATATTCTTCTTATTTACTTGGATATCATGAAAGATATCAGAATCTTCCTTTATCAGAGATATGTCTGCACCAGTATCTATTAAAAATACAAGTTTTTTACTTGTCTTTACATTGAAAAAGTCTACAAATATATTTAAACTAAGATTGATGGTATGAACCGCATAATTTCCTACTGTTGAACATCTGAGGGTTGTTGGGAGTTTCCCTGATTGTTTTGGGCATTTCTAACATTGTTAGTATTGTTATTATTTTGGTAATTTCGGCCTCGGTTGGAATTGTTGTTTCCATTTCCTCGGCCTCTATGGTGATTGTTGTATTGATTACCATAGTTAAAATTTCATCTGTTTTGGTAGTTACCATTGCCTCTACCACGATAGTTACCACGATTGTTACTACCGCGGTAGTTGTTATTACCTCTTTTAGAGTACATCACTGTATTCACACTACCTTTATGTTGGCGGGTGTTTCACCGACAACTACGGCTTTAAATTTTGAAATGATTCCATCTATTGTGGTTTCATTTTTTATTTTATAGAGAGTTGTTCCTGTTATTTTTGATTTAATTAACTCTATGGCAATTTCGTCATAATTTCCCTTAGTTAGATTGACAAGTCTTAAAGCCGTTAAGAATTTTTCAAGACGGTTTTTCTTTCCGTCAAATTCTGGGACTGCTTGTGCAATTTCCCTAATATATGCCCTTTGGGCAGCGGCTGTGTCAGTCATTATGAGGCTGTCATCGGCACTTATTTCGCTTTCTAATAAAATATTTTTGGATGACAGCAAGGATTAGAGTTGTTAAATCTTCTTCTTCTAATTGAATATCCCCAGTCCGAACTTCAAGGTTTTCATTGATTTCCAACTTTGCAGGTGTATTCAAAATAGAAGGTAGTGTTATAGCTAAATTATGCTTGTCTTTAACAGTTTTGATATTATTTCTCAGTTTTGTTAGCAATCTTGACGTTTCTGACCAATGTTCATCGGTTAATACATCTTTATGTTGGTATATCAATAATCGAGCTTCGTTAAAGCTGTCAATCAATGTTATAGAGTGCTTATTAACTGTATCTATATGCGTTTGTCTATTTTGTGTTAGACATTTATACGCTTTGTCAAATGTTGTTTTAAAATATTGGATCCGCTCAGAAAGTTCTGGCCATTCCATATAATTGACAAGCTATTTTGTGTTTTTCAAAATTCTTCTGGTTTATTGTTTGTGCTGCGCAAATTTAAATTTTATCCAAGTCATTTGCTTGGCTTATGTATCTTTTCTTAAGGCATTTGATATGCAGTTTATACATTTTATAAAAAAAATTTGCACACATTATGACACATTATGACAAAAAGGGTATATTGTATTCGTTGGAATGTATGTAACAGGGAGAAGGAGACATGGCAGACCCTATAAAGTATATATATTCTTGATCAGCATGACTAGCCGAGTCGATATAGCCATGTCCGTCTGTCCGTCCGTCCGTCCGTCTGTCCGTCTGTCCGTTTGTGTGAACAAAAGGATCTCAGAGACTATAGAAAGGCCCGAGTGGTCGCAGACGAAAGATAAAATGCCCAAGCAGTACAAGTTTGTTTTTGTTTTTTGACACGCCCACTTTAGGGCGTTCTATGTGCATACAAACGTAAAAACAGTTAAAAATAGCATGTTTTAGTATAGAAACCTTTTTGGTTAGCAATGCTATCTAAACAAAATTGACACAGAAAGTACACGTCTAGGGAGTACATATACTGACCAAGTTTGATCCAAATCGGACAACTATATCGTATAGCTCCCATAGGGACATTTGGTCAAAAACACGCTCCGAATATGAATTTATATGAATAACTTTTGCGTGGGCCATGAAATTTTAGTGAAACTCACACAGAATATATCTGTCAATAATATAAACATATTGACTAAGTTTCATCCAAATCGGACAACTATATCGTATAGCTCCCATAGGGACAATTGGTCAAAAGTACGCTCCAAATATGAATTTATATGAATAACTTTTGCGTGGGCCAAGCAATTTTAGTGAAACTCACACAGAATATATTTGTCAATAATATAAACATGCTGACGAAGTTTCATTCAAATCGGACGACTATATCGTATAGCTCCCATAGGGTCGATCGGGTAAAAATACGCTGTAAATATGAATTTGTATGAAAATTTTCTGTATTTCCCAAGTCATCTGAATTAAAATCAATAGGGTCGATTGCCTAAACGATTGTACTATTATTATTATCATATCCCATTGTTAATAATATAATTAATCTGAGTAACGGGTATCCTAAAGTCGCGAGGCGACTATAGCATTCTTTCTTGTTATACCCGTTACTCGTAGAGTAAAAGGGTATATTGTATTCGTTGGAATGTATGTAACAGGGAGAAGGAGGCATGGGAGACCCCATAAAGTATATATATTCTTGATCAGCATGACTAGCCGAGTCGATATAGCCATGTCCGTCTGTCCGTCCGTCCGTCTGTCCGTCCGTCTGTCCGTTCGTCTGTCCGTCTGTGTGAACAAAAGGATCTCAGAGACTATAAGAGCTAGAAAGGCCCGAGTGGTCGCAAACGAAAGATAAAATGCCCAAGCAGTACAAGTTTGTTTTTGTTTTTTGACACGCCCACTTTAGGGCGTTCTATGTGCATACAAAGGTAAAAACAGGTAAAAATAGCATGTTTTAGTATAGAAAACTTTTTTGTTAGCAATGCTATCTAAACCAAATTGACACAGAAACTACACGTCTAGCTAGTACCTATACTGACCAAGTTTGATCCAAATCGGACAACTATATCGTATATAACTTGTCTATTCGTCCCACTGTGCGTCGTCTTTGGCTGTCTGCACGTAAAACGTGCTAGATTCCACTGTCTCTGTTGTCGACAAATATACGCGTAAAACGCAGTAATTTGTTTACTCGTCCCACTGTGCGTCGTCAGTGGTGATCTGCACGTAAAACGTGCTAGATTCCACTGTCTCTGTTGTCGACAAATATACGCGTAAAACGCAGTAATTTGTCTATTCGTCTAGGGAGTACATATACTGACCAAGTTTGATCCAAATCGGACAACTATATCGTATAGGTCAAAAACACGCTCCAAATATGAATTTATATGAATAACTTTTGCGTGGGCCATGAAATTTTAGTGAAACTCACACAGAATATATCTGTCAATAATATAAACATATTGACTAAGTTTCATCCAAATCGGACAACTATATCGTATAGCTCCCATAGGGACAATTGGTCAAAAGTACGCTCCAAATATGAATTTATATGAATAACTTTTGCGTGGGCCAAGCAATTTTAGTGAAACTCACACAGAATATATTTGTCAATAATATAAACATGCTGACGAAGTTTCATTCAAATCGGACGACTATATCGTATAGCTCCCATAGGGTCGATCGGGTAAAAATACGCTGTAAATATGAATTTGTATGAAAATTTTCTGTATTTCCCAAGTCATCTGAATTAAAATCAATAGGGTCGATTGCCTAAACGATTGTACTATTATTATTATCATATCCCATTGTTAATAATATAATTAATCTGAGTAACGGGTATCCTAAAGTCGCGAGGCGACTATAGCATTCTTTCTTGTTATACCCGTTACTCGTAGAGTAAAAGGGTATATTGTATTCGTTGGAATGTATGTAACAGGGAGAAGGAGGCATGGGAGACCCCATAAAGTATATATATTCTTGATCAGCATGACTAGCCGAGTCGATATAGCCATGTCCGTCTGTCCGTCCGTCCGTCTGTCCGTCCGTCCGTCTGTCTGTCCGTCTGTCCGTCCGTCTGTCCGTCTGTGTGAACAAAAGGATCTCAGAGACTATAAGAGCTAGAAAGGCCCGAGTGGTCGCAAACGAAAGATAAAATGCCCAAGCAGTATAAGTTTGTTTTTGTTTTTTGACACGCCCACGCACTGCTATCTAAACCAAATTGACACAGAAACTACACGTCTAGCTAGTACCTATACTGACCAAGTTTGATCCAAATCGGACAACTATATCGTATAGCTCCCATAGGGACAATCGGTCAAAAATTCGCTCCAAATATGAATTTATATGAATAAATTTACGTTTTGCTTGGAGCAATCGAAGTGAAACTTACACAGAATATATCTGTCAATAATATAAACATATTGACTAAGTTTCATCCAAATCGGACAACTATATCGTATAGCTTCCATAGGGACAATTGGTCAAAAATTTGCTCCAAATATGAATTTATATGAATAAATTTTGCGTTGGCCAAGCAATCGAAATGAAATTTACACAGAATATATTTGTCAATAATATAAACATGCTGACCAAGTTTCATTCAAATCGGACGACTATATCGTACAGCTCCCATAGGGACGATCGGTCAAAAAATACGCTGTAAATCTGAATTTGTATGAAAATTTGCTGTGTTTCCCAAGTCATCTGAATTAAATCAATAGGGTCGATTGCCTAAACGATTGTACTATTATTATTATCATATCCCATTGTTAATAATATAATTAATCTGAGTAACGGGTATCCTAAAGTCGCGAGGCGACTATAGCATTCTTTCTTGTTATACCCGTTACTCGTAGAGTAAAAGGGTATATTGTATTCGTTGGAATGTATGTAACAGGGAGAAGGAGGCATGGGAGACCCCATAAAGTATATATATTCTTGATCAGCATGACTAGCCGAGTCGATATAGCCATGTCCGTCTGTCCGTCCGTCCGTCTGTCCGTCCGTCCGTCCTGTCTGTCCGTCTGTCCGTCCGTCTGTCCGTCTGTGTGAACAAAAGGATCTCAGAGACTATAAGAGCTAGAAAGGCCCGAGTGGTCGCAAACGAAAGATAAAATGCCCAAGCAGTATAAGTTTGTTTTTGTTTTTTGACACGCCCACGCACTCGCTATCTAAACCAAATTGACACAGAAACTACACGTCTAGCTAGTACCTATACTGACCAAGTTTGATCCAAATCGGACAACTATATCGTATAGCTTCCATAGGGACAATTGGTCAAAAATTTGCTCCAAATATGAATTTATATGAATAAATTTTGCGTTGGCCAAGCAATCGAAGTGAAATTTACACAGAATATATTTGTCAATAATATAAACATGCTGACCAAGTTTCATTCAAATCGGACGACTATATCGTACAGCTCCCATAGGGACGATCGGTCAAAAATACGCTGTAAATCTGAATTTGTATGAAAATTTGCTGTGTTTCCCAAGTCATCTGAATTAAATCAATAGGGTCGATTACCTAAACGATTGTACTATTATTATTATTATATCCCATTGTTAATAATATTATTAAACTGAGTAACGGGTATCCTAAAGTCGCGAGGCAACTATACCATTCTTTCTTGTTTTTTTAATTTCAAATTTCAAATTTATTCGGAATTTAAGATTAGGATTAATTTAAGAGAAAAAAAAAAATTTGTACGGTTCTCAAATTGTTGTTACAGTCGTTTTCATGTTGTTGTATTTCAAGTTGTTGTATATATAATCTATAGGAAACTAGGTGCATTTGTATGTATTTGTGTGTGTTGTGTGTGTGAGTTTGTATACAATTCTTTGTATGTGTGTATTTTGTATTTTTTTTTATTTGTCGAAAAGATATTGTTCAATATTCTTTTCTTTCTTTCATTCACTTAAGTCTATTGCTATATGAGGTGCATTCTTCCCGGTTTTATTGGATCTATTATTTCTCTTCGGAAAATATTGTTTGTTTTTAAGTTTTCTTTTTTGTGTGTTTTGATTTTTAGACCCCGTACTCTAAAAAAGAGTATAGGGGTCTCTTAAGTTTGTCTGAAGCGAAATGTGCGTAACAGGCAGAAGGAGGCGTGGCCGACCCCATAAAGTATATATATTCTTGATCAGCATCAACAGCCGAGACGATATAGCAATGTCCGTCTGTCCGTCCGTCTGTATGATCACGTAGATCTTTTAAACTACAAGAGCTAGAGCCACCAAATTTGGAATTAAAGTCCGTCTGCTTCGCGAGCAGATCAGGTTTATTTCAAATCTTTGCCACGCCCCTTACCGCTCCCGCAAATTGCAAAAAACAATTTTCACATCACCATAACTTGAAAACTACTTCTAGAGAGACCAAATTTACACGTTATGTGTATGGTACCAATTTTACTATCCTCACCAAGTTTGATCTGGATCGGACAACTATAGCCTATAGCTCCCATAGGACAAATCGGTCAAAAATAAAAAATTTGTATGAAGACACGTAATGTTAGTTGAGCGATCGCAACCAAACTTACAGAGAATGTGTGAATAATTATTAAAAGTATCCTCACCAAATTTGGTCCAAATCGGACAACCACAACTGTAAAGAAGTTCTAAGGCTTGGGTATTTCTCAGTCTACCGGAGTCCTCTTTATAAGAAATTTATAAAAACCTGGAACTATGGAGCGAGACTTAATAGACGCTGCGATGAAATTAGCGACTATTATAGGGCAAAATACGAATTAGTGGAAAAGAGTTTATTTGGCACACCAACGATGAGGAATCCCGGTATGATACATAGGTCCCCGTAAAACGGGCTATGTCCCAGTGTGCGTCGTCGATGGTTATCTGCAAAGGTACGCGTAAAACGCCGTAATTTGCCTATTTGTCCCACTGTGCGTCGTCGGTGGCGATCTGCAAGTAAAACGTGCTAGATTCCACTGTCTCTGTTGTCGACAAATATACGCTTAAAACGCAGTAACTTGTCTATTCGTCCCACTGTGCGTCGTCTTTGGCTGTCTGCACGTAAAACGTGCTAGATTCCACTGTCTCTGTTGTCGACAAATATACGCGTAAAACGCAGTAATTTGTCTATTCGTCTAGGGAGTACATATACTGACCAAGTTTGATCCAAATCGGACAACTATATCGTATAGGTCAAAAACACGCTCCAAATATGAATTTATATGAATAACTTTTGCGTGGGCCATGAAATTTTAGTGAAACTCACACAGAATATATCTGTCAATAATATAAACATATTGACTAAGTTTCATCCAAATCGGACAACTATATCGTATAGCGCTCCCATAGGGACAATTGGTCAAAAGTACGCTCCAAATATGAATATATATGAATAACTTTTGCGTGGGCCAAGCAATTTTAGTGAAACTCACACAGAATATATTTGTCAATAATATAAACATGCTGACGAAGTTTCATTTAAATCGGACGACTATATCGTATAGCTCCCATAGGGACGATCGGTCAAAAATACGCTGTAAATATGAATTTGTATGAAAATTTTCTTTGTTTCCCAAGTCATCTGAATTAAAAATCAATAGGGTCGATTGCCTAAACGATTGTACTATTATTATTATCATATCCCATTGTTAATAATATAATTAATCTGAGTAACGGGTATCCTAAAGTCGCGAGGCGACTATAGCATTCTTTCTTGTTATACCCGTTACTCGTAGAGTAAAAAGGGTATATTGTATTCGTTGGAATGTATGTAACAGGGAGAAGGGAGGCATGGGAGACCCCATAAAGTATATATATTCTTGATCAGCATGACTAGCCGAGTCGATATAGCCATGTCCGTCTGTCCGTCCGTCCGTCTGTCCGTCCGTCCGTCTGTCTGTCCGTCTGTCCGTCCGTCTGTCCGTCTGTGTGAACAAAAGGATCTCAGAGACTATAAGAGCTAGAAAGGCCCGAGTGGTCGCAAACGAAAGATAAAATGCCCAAGCAGTATAAGTTTGTTTTTGTTTTTTGACACGCCCACGCACTGCTATCTAAACCAAATTGACACAGAAACTACACGTCTAGCTAGTACCTATACTGACCAAGTTTGATCCAAATCGGACAACTATATCGTATAGCTCCCATAGGGACAATCGGTCAAAAATTCGCTCCAAATATGAATTTATATGAATAAATTTTGCGTTGGCCAAGCAATCGAAGTGAAACTTACACAGAATATATCTGTCAATAATATAAACATATTGACTAAGTTTCATCCAAATCGGACAACTATATCGTATAGCTTCCATAGGGACAATTGGTCAAAAATTTGCTCCAAATATGAATTTATATGAATAAATTTTGCGTTGGCCAAGCAATCGAAGTGAAATTTACACAGAATATATTTGTCAATAATATAAACATGCTGACCAAGTTCATTCAAATCGGACGACTATATCGTACAGCTCCCATAGGGACGATCGGTCAAAAATACGCTGTAAATCTGAATTTGTATGAAAATTTGCTGTGTTTCCCAAGTCATCTGAATTAAATCAATAGGGTCGATTACCTAAACGATTGTACTATTATTATTATTATATCCCATTGTTAATAATATTATTAAACTGAGTAAGGGTCATCCTAAAGTCGCGAGGCAACTATACCATTCTTTCTTGTTTTTTTAATTTCAAATCTTCAAATTTATTCGGATTTAAGATTAGGATTAATTTAAGAGAAAAAAAAAAAAATTTGTACGGTTCTCAAATTGTTGTTACAGTCGTTTTCATGTTGTTGTATTTCGAAATTGTTTGTTGTATATATAATCTATAGGAAACTAGTGCATTTGTATTGTATTTGTGTGTGTTGTGTGTGTGAGTTTGTATACTAAATTCTTTGTATGTGTGTATTTTGTATTTTTTTTATTTGTCGAAAAGATATTGTTCAATATTCTTTCTTTCTTTCATTCACTTAAGTCTATTGCTATATGAGGTGCATTCTTCCCGGTTTTATTGGATCTATTATTTCTCTTCGGAAATATTGTTTGTTTAAGTTTTCTTTTTTGTGTTTTGGTTTTGCCCCGTCCCCTAAAGAGTATAGGGGTCTCTGTTGTCGAGCGAATGTATGTACGGCGGGGGCGGGGCCCCCCCTGGTATATATTCTTGATCAGCTCACCCGAGCGATACAATGTCCGTCTGTCCGTCCGTCTGTATGATCACGTAGATCTTAAACTACAAGAGCTAGAGCCACCAAATTTGGAATTAAAGTCCGTCTGCTTCGCGAGCATGATCAGGTTTATTTCAAATCTTGCCACGCCCCTTAAATGCTCCCCGCAAATTGCAAAAACAATTTTCACATCACCATAACTTGAAAACTACTTAGAGAGACCAAATTACACGTTATGTGTATGGTACCTTACTATTCACCAAGTTTGATCTGGATCGGACAACTATAGCCTATAGCTCCCATAGGACAAATCGGTCAAAAATAAAAATTTGTATGAAGACACGTAATGTTAGCTGAGTTATTCTGCCAAACTTACAGAGAATGTGAATAATTATTAAAAGTATCCTCACCAAATTTGGTCCAAATCGACAACCAATAAACTGTAAAGAAGTTCTAAGGCTGGGGTATTTCTCAGTCTACCGGATTCCTCTTTATAAGAAATTTATTAAACCTGGAACCATGGAGCGAGACTAAATAGACGCTGCGATGAAATTAGCCACTATTTTAGGGCAAAATACAACTGCGTGGAAAAGAGTTTATTTGGCACACCAACGATGAGGAATCCCGGTATGATACATAGGTCCACGTAAAACGGGCTATGTCCCACTGTGCGTCGTCGATGGTTATCTGCGCGTAAAACGCGCTAGATTTCACTGTTCGTTATGTCGGAAAATATACGCGTAAAACGCCGTAATTTGCCTAGTTGTCCCACTGTGCGTCGTCGATGGCGATCTGCACGTAAAACGTGCTAGATTCCACTGTCTCGGTTGTCGACAAATATACGCGTAAAACGCAGTAATTTGTCTATTCGTCCCACTGTGTGTCGTCTTTGGCTGTCGGCACGTAAAACGTGCTAGATTCCACTGTCTCTGTTGTCGCCAAATATACGCGTAAAACGCAGTAATTTGTCTATTCGTCCCACTGTGTGTTGTCTTTGGCTGTCTGCACGTAAAACGTGCTAGATTCCACTGTCTCTGTTGTCGACAAATATACGCGTAAAACGCAGTAATTTGTCTACTCGTCCCACTGTGTGTTGTCTTTGGCTGTCTGCACGTAAAACGTGCTAGACTCCACTGTCTCTATTGTCGACAAATATACGCGTGAAACGCAGTGATTTGTCTACTCGTCCCACTGTGCGCCGTCGTAGGTGGATTATGAAATTACTAAGCCGTGTAATTTTCGTTGCACTGTTGAGTTTATTCTCTAATTTTATTTCACTTATTGTCTAGCACTCCGCGCACCGTCTCACGAAAACCTGACCTAACCTAATCTCCCTAGCCGGCAACCACGCTTACCTGCTCACGCATGTTTCTCCGTCCTCTCGTTTCGGTGGTGAAAAACCAAGTGAACGTGCGTAAATTATGCTAATCGCTTCTAAGCTTCCTCTGCCAGCAAGATCAGCGGCAGCGCGCTCTCATTTGTCGCGTGCCGTTTTGCGTCTCGCTTTGGCTGTCGACGTCACGATGTTCTGCTTCCCTCTGTTTGTTCTTGCTTGCTGCCAGCGTCGCTGCTTTGCTGCTGTGTCGCTCGCTATCGGTCTCGTCCGCTGCTTCGCTGCTGCTTCTCTCTCTCTGTCGCTTGCTCTCGTTCGCTGCCGGCGTCGTTGTTTTCTGCTGTGCGGCGTCGCAATTGTTTCGTCTGCTGTCTGGCTGCTGACTCTCCCTCTGTAGCTTGCTCTCTTTCGCTGCCGGCGTCGTTGTTTTCTGCTGTGCGGCGTCGCCATGGTTTCGTCTGTTTTGCGTTTTCTTTCGATGTCGATCTCCATGTAATTCGTTGTGTGTGTGCGTCGTTGGTTTTACCGCTGCTCTGCCGGTGGTTTGTCGCTCGCGGGTTGCCGTTCTATACCCTACCTAATCTATTCCCTTTCTCTAGGGTATATCTGACTAATAACTCTATTTTGTTTACTTAGCTCCTTGCTATATTTCACTTTCTTAAAGCTAACAAAATATAAATGATTAATACATTAAATGCTTAAAAAAATAATAACAAAACCTAGGGCTCCATGCCCTCT
>JAEIGM010000461.1:0-26409 GCA_018903735.1 Drosophila cardini
AATTGAGAATTGAAAAATGTGAGTTTCTGCAAAGCAAGGTGAAATATTTGGGAATTCAAATTTCGGAAAATGGCATTACGGCAGATGAGAAAGGATTAAAAGATATATGGCACTTTCAAATACCTGATAGAACTCAGGCAGTGCAAAGTTTTCTCGGTTTATGTTCTTATTTTAGGAAATTCATCAAAGACTTTTCAACAATTGCAAAGCCCTTGTACGATTTGTTACGAAAGGACAGGAAATTTCAATTTGAAGAGAGAGAACTAAAATATTTCACAATGCTAAAAAAAAAATTACTAAAAGCACCCGTACTGTCTTTATACAACCACAAGGATGAAATAGAGCTGCATTGCGATACCAGTGCGTTAGGATTTGGGGCAGTACTTTTACAGAGAAAAGAAGATGGAAAGTTGCATCCAATATTTTACTTCTCTAAAGAACAAAGAAAACGGAGTCGAAATACCATAGTTATACCCGTTACTCGTAGAGTATATACTTTATGGGCTCGGTCACGCCTCCTTCTGCCTGTTACATACTTTTCTTTTCACAAACCCAAAATACTCTCTCTTGCAGAGAGTATAACAAAACAAGTAAGAAAGGCTACAGTCGAGCGAGCCGACTGTAAAAGACCCCGTACTCCTTCTAGTGCGCGTTTTCCATACAAATCAACAATCGTCGACCGATTAGTCCTATGGGAGTTACAGACTACAGTTGTCCGATCAGGACCAAACTTGGTGAGGACAGTAACAATGGAGTCCTACACATAATGTGATAGTTTGGTTGCAATCGCTCAACTAAAACTTTATGTCTCCATACAAATCACCAACAGAACACTAACATAACTTTAACAGATTATAGTCCAAACAAATGTTAATGAAAGCTTTAAGCAAAAATTTTCCGTTTTAGCCCAAAATCTTTATGTAGAATTAGTTCTAAACTCACCCTTTAAGTGGTCACTTAAATAACAAGTAAGAAAGGCTACAGTCGAGCGAACCGACTGTAAAAGACCCCGTACTCATTCTAGTGCGCGTTTTGACATACAAATAAGTAGTTTTCGAACGATTTGTCCTATGGGAGCTATAGGCTATTGTTGTCCGATCCGGACCAAACTTGGTGAGGATAGTTATAATGGTACCCTACACATAATGTGTTAGTTTGGTTGCAATCGCTCTACTAAAACTTCATGTCTCCATACAAATCACCCATTTTCGACCGATTTGTCCTATGGGAGCTATAGGCTATAGTTGTCCGATCCGGACCAAACTTGGTGAGGATAGTTATAATGGTACCATACACATAATGTGCTAGTTTGGTTACAGTCGCTCTACTAAAACTTCATGCCTCCATACAAATCACCCATTTTCGACCGATTTGTCCTATGGGAGCTATAGGCTATAGTTGTCCGATCCGGACCAAACTTGGTGAGGATAGTTATAATGGTACCATACACATAATGTGCTAGTTTGGTTACAGTCGCTCTACTAAAACTTCATGCCTCCATACAAATCACGAATTTTCGGCCGATTTGTCCTATGGGAGCTATAGGCTATAGTTGTCCGATCCGGACCAAACTTGGTGAGGATAGTTATAATGGTACCATACACATAATGTGCTAGTTTGGTTACAGTCGCTCTACTAAAACTTCATGCCTCCATACAAATCACCCATTTTCGACCGATTTGTCCTATGGGAGCTATAGGCTATAGTTGTCCGATCCGGACCAAACTTGGTGAGGATAGTTATAATGGTACCATACACATAATGTGCTAGTTTGGTTACAGTCGCTCTACTAAAACTTCATGCCTCCATACAAATCACGAATTTTCGGCCGATTTGTCCTATGGGAGCTATAGGCTATAGTTGTCCGATCCGGACCAAACTTGGTGAGGATAGTTATAATGGTACCATACACATAATGTGCTAGTTTGGTTACAGTCGCTCTACTAAAACTTCATGCCTCCATACAAATCACGAATTTTCGGCCGATTTGTCCAATGGGAGCTATAGGCTATAGTTGTTCGATCCGGACCAAATTTAGTGAGGATAGTTAGATAGGTACCATACACATAATGTGTGAATTTGGTCTCCCTAGCTCTAGTCGTTTTCAAGTTATGGTGATGTGAAAATAGTTTTTTACAATTTGCGGGGGCGGTAAGGGGCGTGGCAAAGATTTGAAATAAACTTGATCTGCTCGCGAAGCAGACGGACTCGTAGTTTAAAAGATCTATGTGATCATACAGACGGACGGACAGACGGGCAGACGGACAGACAGACAGACGGACAGACGGACATCGCTATATCGTCTCGGCTGTTGATGCTGATCAAGAATATATATACTTTATTCATTTCTTTTTAGACCCCGTACTCTAAAAAAGAGTAGAGGGGTCTATTAAGTTTGTCTGAAGCGAAATGTGCGTAACAGGCAGAAGAAGGCGTGGCCGACCACATAAAGTATATATATTCTTGATCAGCATCAACAGCCGAGACGATATAGCAATGTCCGTCTGTCCGTCTGTCCCGTCTGTATGAACACCTGGATCTTTTAAACTACAAAAGCTAGAGCCACCAAACTTGGAATGAAAGTCCGTTTGCTTCGCGAGCAGATCAAGTTTATTTCAAATCTTTGCCACGCCCCTTAGCGCCCCCGCAAATTGTAAAAAACTATGGTCTCCTCGGAAAAAATTGATGTTTTAAGCAAATATCTCAGTAACTATAGCACTTAGGAACACCATTTTTGGTATGTAAGTTGCTAGAGACAGCATAAATGCATTGTCATTAAAATTTTTGGACTGCCACGCCCCGTTTTCCCAAAAGAATGAAATAATTTTCAAACTTCAATGCCATTTTTAAGGCATTTGCACTTATCGTACGGTATTGTAATTTCAAATTCGTTTGGAGACAAAGTATCACAAACTATCCTGAAAGTTGCATACAAATCGGACAATAAACAAAAGAGCTAGACACGTAACAAAGTTAACAATTGCACGGAACGTCAATGCATGTGTGTAAGCGAGACAGAAACATACAAACATGTGAGCTAACGTTTTCGCTGCTTGCGTAGCGTACCGGCAGCACTGTCCGCGAATGCTGTGTAATATGTAGGAACAAGACTGTTTCATTTAGTGGTTTTATTCAGAGTGATCACTCTGTTTTATTCAAATATAAACTTAGGCTTAATAAATAGAATATTCTTATCCAGCTCTGTCGCTAAGAACGTCGGCAGAGAGAGAGAGAGAGTGTTGCAGTATGTATGTACTTATGTGGTTATGTATTTGTATATATAGTTACATATCCGCAACCCCAAATATGTAAACATTCCCACTAAATTCCAAGACTCACAATTATAAACATTCCCACAAATATCGTTCTCACGAAAAATGATTATTTACATTCATTTTTCTAAACAAAAATTATCTGCCTTCTTTTCCAAAGCTTAACTTTGGATAAGTGCATAATCAGCGATCTTGCATAAAACTTTCAAGCTTATCAAAAGCTTGTCAAAGCTGCACATAAATGTAATCAACAGAACACTAACATAACTTTAACAGATTATAGTCCAAACAAATGTTAATGAAAGCTTTAATCAAAACTTTCATTTAGCCCAAAATCTTTATGTAAAATTAGTTCTAAACTCACACTTTAAGTGTTCACTTAAATAACAAGTAAGAAAGGCTACAGTCGAGCGAACCGACTGTAAAAGACCCCGTACTCATTCTAGTGCGCGTTTTGACATACAAATAAGTAGTTTTCGAACGATTTGTCCTATGGGAGCTATAGGCTATTGTTGTCCGATCCGGACCAAACTTGGTGAGGATAGTTATAATGGTACCCTACACATAATGTGTTAGTTTGGTTGCAATCGCTCTACTAAAACTTCATGTCTCCATACAAATCACCCATTTTCGACCGATTTGTCCTATGGGAGCTATAGGCTATAGTTGTCCGATCCGGACCAAACTTGGTGAGGATAGTTATAATGGTACCATACACATAATGTGCTAGTTTGGTTACAGTCGCTCTACTAAAACTTCATGCCTCCATACAAATCACCCATTTTCGGCCGATTTGTCCTATGGGAGCTATAGGCTATAGTTGTCCGATCCGGACCAAACTTGGTGAGGATAGTTATAATGGTACCATACACATAATGTGCTAGTTTGGTTACAGTCGCTCTACTAAAACTTCATGCCTCCATACAAATCACGAATTTTCGGCCGATTTGTCCTATGGGAGCTATAGGCTATAGTTGTCCGATCCGGACCAAACTTGGTGAGGATAGTTATAATGGTACCATACACATAATGTGCTAGTTTGGTTACATTTCATTGCCTCCATACAATCACCTTTTCACATTTGTCCTATGGCTATAGTATAGTTTCCATCGGACCAAACTTGTGTTTATAATGTCCTTACACATAATGTGCTAGTTTGGTTACAGTCGCTCTACTAAAACTTCATGCCTCCATACAAATCACCCATTTTACGAATTTTGCCGATTTGTCCTATGGGAGCTATAGGCTATAGTTGTCCGATCCGGACCAAACTTGGTGAGGATAGTTATAATGGTACCATACACATAATGTGCTAGTTTGGTTACAGTCGCTCTACTAAAACTTCATGCCTCCTACAAATCACAAATCACGAATTTTCGGAACCGATTTGTCCGTCTGTCCGTCCGCTAATATATTCTTGATCAGATCAAAGCCGTAGTGGTATAGAATGTCCGTCTGTCTCCGTCTGTATGAACACCTGGATCTTTTAAACTACAAAAGCTAGAGCCACCAAACTTGGAATGAAAGTCCGTTTGCTTCGCGAGCAGATCAAGTTTATTTCAAATCTTTGCCACGCCCCTTAGCGCCCCCGCAAATTGTAAAAAACTATGGTCTCCTCGGAAAAAATTGATGTTTTAAGCAAATATCTCAGTAACTATAGCACTTAGGAACACCATTTTTGGTATGTAAGTTGCTAGAGACAGCATAAATGCATTGTCATTAAAATTTTTGGACTGCCACGCCCCGTTTTCCCAAAAGAATGAAATAATTTTCAAACTTCAATGCCATTTTTAAGGCATTTGCACTTATCGTACGGTATTGTAATTTCAAATTCGTTTGGAGACAAAGTATCACAAACTATCCTGAAAGTTGCATACAAATCGGACAATAAACAAAAGAGCTAGACACGTAACAAAGTTAACAATTGCACGGAACGTCAATGCATGTGTGTAAGCGAGACAGAAACATACAAACATGTGAGCTAACGTTTTCGCTGCTTGCGTAGCGTACCGGCAGCACTGTCCGCGAATGCTGTGTAATATGTAGGAACAAGACTGTTTCATTTAGTGGTTTTATTCAGAGTGATCACTCTGTTTTATTCAAATATAAACTTAGGCTTAATAAATAGAATATTCTTATCCAGCTCTGTCGCTAAGAACGTCGGCAGAGAGAGAGAGAGAGAGTGTTGCAGTATGTATGTACTTATGTGGTTATGTATTTGTATATATAGTTACATATCCGCAACCCCAAATATGTAAACATTCCCACTAAATTCCAAGACTCACAATTATAAACATTCCCACAAATATCGTTCTCACGAAAAATGATTATTTACATTCATTTTTCTAAACAAAAATTATCTGCCTTCTTTTCCAAAGCTTCACTTTGGATAAGTGCATAATCAGCGATCTTGCATAAAACTTTCAAGCTTATCAAAAGCTTGTCAAAGCTGCACATAAATGTAATCAACAGAACACTAACATAACTTTAACAGATTATAGTCCAAACAAATGTTAATGAAAGCTTTAATCAAAACTTTCATTTAGCCCAAAATCTTTATGTAAAATTAGTTCTAAACTCACACTTTAAGTGTTCACTTAAATAACAAGTAAGAAAGGCTACAGTCGAGCGAACCGACTGTAAAAGACCCCGTACTCATTCTAGTGCGCGTTTTGACATACAAATAAGTAGTTTTCGAACGATTTGTCCTATGGGAGCTATAGGCTATTGTTGTCCGATCCGGACCAAACTTGGTGAGGATAGTTATAATGGTACCCTACACATAATGTGTTAGTTTGGTTGCAATCGCTCTACTAAAACTTCATGTCTCCATACAAATCACCCATTTTCGACCGATTTGTCCTATGGGAGCTATAGGCTATAGTTGTCCGATCCGGACCAAACTTGGTGAGGATAGTTATAATGGTACCATACACATAATGTGCTAGTTTGGTTACAGTCGCTCTACTAAAATTTCATGCCTCCATACAAATCACCCATTTTCGACCGATTTGTCCTATGGGAGCTATAGGCTATAGTTGTCCGATCCGGACCAAACTTGGTGAGGATAGTTATAATGGTACCATACACATAATGTGCTAGTTTGGTTACAGTCGCTCTACTAAAACTTCATGCCTCCATACAAATCACGAATTTTCGGCCGATTTGTCCTATGGGAGCTATAGGCTATAGTTGTCCGATCCGGACCAAACTTGGTGAGGATAGTTATAATGGTACCATACACATAATGTGCTAGTTTGGTTACAGTCGCTCTACTAAAACTTCATGCCTCCATACAAATCACCCATTTTCGACCGATTTGTCCTATGGGAGCTATAGGCTATAGTTGTCCGATCCGGACCAAACTTGGTGAGGATAGTTATAATGGTACCATACACATAATGTGCTAGTTTGGTTACAGTCGCTCTACTAAAACTTCATGCCTCCATACAAATCACGAATTTTCGGCCGATTTGTCCTATGGGAGCTATAGGCTATAGTTGTCCGATCCGGACCAAACTTGGTGAGGATAGTTATAATGGTACCATACACATAATGTGCTAGTTTGGTTACAGTCGCTCTACTAAAACTTCATGCCTTCATACAAATCACCCATTTTCGACCGATTTGTCCTATGGGAGCTATAGGCTATAGTTGTCCGATCCGGACCAAACTTGGTGAGGATAGTTATAATGGTACCATACACATAATGTGCTAGTTTGGTTACAGTCGCTCTACTAAAACTTCATGCCTCCATACAAATCACGAATTTTCGGCCGATTTGTCCTATGGGAGCTATAGGCTATAGTTGTCCGATTCGGACCAAACTTGGTGAGGATATTTATAATGGTACCCTACACATAATGTGTTAGTTTGGTTGCAATCGCTCTACTAAAACTTCATGTCTCCATACAAATCACCCATTTTCGACCGATTTGTCCTATGGGAGCTATAGGCTATAGTTGTCCGATCCGGACCAAACTTGGTGAGGATAGTTATAATGGTACCATACACATAATGTGCTAGTTTGGTTACAGTCGCTCTACTAAAACTTCATGCCTCCATACAAATCACGAATTTTCGGCCGATTTGTCCGTCTGTCCGTCCGTCTGTATGAACACCTGGATCTTTTAAACTACAAAAGCTAGAGCCACCAAACTTGGAATGAAAGTCCGTTTGCTTCGCGAGCAGATCAAGTTTATTTCAAATCTTTGCCACGCCCCTTAGCGCCCCCGCAAATTGTAAAAAACTATGGTCTCCTCGGAAAAAATTGATGTTTTAAGCAAATATCTCAGTAACTATAGCACTTAGGAACACCATTTTTGGTATGTAAGTTGCTAGAGACAGCATAAATGCATTGTCATTAAAATTTTTGGACTGCCACGCCCCGTTTTCCCAAAAGAATGAAATAATTTTCAAACTTCAATGCCATTTTTAAGGCATTTGCACTTATCGTACGGTATTGTAATTTCAAATTCGTTTGGAGACAAAGTATCACAAACTATCCTGAAAGTTGCATACAAATCGGACAATAAACAAAAGAGCTAGACACGTAACAAAGTTAACAATTGCACGGAACGTCAATGCATGTGTGTAAGCGAGACAGAAACATACAAACATGTGAGCTAACGTTTTCGCTGCTTGCGTAGCGTACCGGCAGCACTGTCCGCGAATGCTGTGTAATATGTAGGAACAAGACTGTTTCATTTAGTGGTTTTATTCAGAGTGATCACTCTGTTTTATTCAAATATAAACTTAGGCTTAATAAATAGAATATTCTTATCCAGCTCTGTCGCTAAGAACGTCGGCAGAGAGAGAGAGAGAGAGTGTTGCAGTATGTATGTACTTATGTGGTTATGTATTTGTATATATAGTTACATATCCGCAACCCCAAATATGTAAACATTCCCACTAAATTCCAAGACTCACAATTATAAACATTCCCACAAATATCGTTCTCACGAAAAATGATTATTTACATTCATTTTTCTAAACAAAAATTATCTGCCTTCTTTTCCAAAGCTTCACTTTGGATAAGTGCATAATCAGCGATCTTGCATAAAACTTTCAAGCTTATCAAAAGCTTGTCAAAGCTGCACATAAATGTAATCAACAGAACACTAACATAACTTTAACAGATTATAGTCCAAACAAATGTTAATGAAAGCTTTAATCAAAACTTTCATTTAGCCCAAAATCTTTATGTAAAATTAGTTCTAAACTCACACTTTAAGTGTTCACTTAAATAACAAGTAAGAAAGGCTACAGTCGAGCGAACCGACTGTAAAAGACCCCGTACTCATTCTAGTGCGCGTTTTGACATACAAATAAGTAGTTTTCGAACGATTTGTCCTATGGGAGCTATAGGCTATTGTTGTCCGATCCGGACCAAACTTGGTGAGGATAGTTATAATGGTACCCTACACATAATGTGTTAGTTTGGTTGCAATCGCTCTACTAAAACTTCATGTCTCCATACAAATCACCCATTTTCGACCGATTTGTCCTATGGGAGCTATAGGCTATAGTTGTCCGATCCGGACCAAACTTGGTGAGGATAGTTATAATGGTACCATACACATAATGTGCTAGTTTGGTTACAGTCGCTCTACTAAAACTTCATGCCTCCATACAAATCACCCATTTTCGACCGATTTGTCCTATGGGAGCTATAGGCTATAGTTGTCCGATCCGGACCAAACTTGGTGAGGATAGTTATAATGGTACCATACACATAATGTGCTAGTTTGGTTACAGTCGCTCTACTAAAACTTCATGCCTCCATACAAATCACGAATTTTCGGCCGATTTGTCCTATGGGAGCTATAGGCTATAGTTGTCCGATCCGGACCAAACTTGGTGAGGATAGTTATAATGGTACCATACACATAATGTGCTAGTTTGGTTACAGTCGCTCTACTAAAACTTCATGCCTCCATACAAATCACCCATTTTCGACCGATTTGTCCTATGGGAGCTATAGGCTATAGTTGTCCGATCCGGACCAAACTTGGTGAGGATAGTTATAATGGTACCATACACATAATGTGCTAGTTTGGTTACAGTCGCTCTACTAAAACTTCATGCCTCCATACAAATCACGAATTTTCGGCCGATTTGTCCTATGGGAGCTATAGGCTATAGTTGTCCGATTCGGACCAAACTTGGTGAGGATATTTATAATGGTACCCTACACATAATGTGTTAGTTTGGTTGCAATCGCTCTACTAAAACTTCATGTCTCCATACAAATCACCCATTTTCGACCGATTTGTCCTATGGGAGCTATAGGCTATAGTTGTTCGATCCGGACCAAATTTAGTGAGGATAGTTAGATAGGTACCATACACATAATGTGTGAATTTGGTCTCCCTAGCTCTAGTCGTTTTCAAGTTATGGTGATGTGAAAATAGTTTTTTACAATTTGCGGGGGCGGTAAGGGGCGTGGCAATGATTTGAAATAAACTTGATCTGCTCGCGAAGCAGACGGACTTTCATTCCAAATTTGGAGGCTCTAGCTCTCGTAGTTTAAAAGATCTATGTGATCATACAGACGGACGGACAGACGGACAGACAGACAGACGGACAGACGGACATCGCTATATCGTCTCGGCTGTTGATGCTGATCAAGAATATATATACTTTATTCATTTCTTTTTAGACCCCGTACTCTAAAAAAGAGTAGAGGGGTCTATTAAGTTTGTCTGAAGCGAAATGTGCGTAACAGGCATAAGAAGGCGTGGCCGACCACATAAAGTATATATATTCTTGATCAGCATCAACAGCCGAGACGATATAGCAATGTCCGTCTGTCCGTCTGTCCGTCTGTCCGTCCGTCTGTATGAACACCTGGATCTTTTAAACTACAAAAGCTAGAGCCACCAAACTTGGAATGAAAGTCCGTTTGCTTCGCGAGCAGATCAAGTTTATTTCAAATCTTTGCCACGCCCCTTAGCGCCCCCGCAAATTGTAAAAAACTATGGTCTCCTCGGAAAAAATTGATGTTTTAAGCAAATATCTCAGTAACTATATGTAAGTTGCTAGAGACAGCATAAATGCATTGTCATTAAAATTTTTGGACTGCCACGCCCCGTTTTCCCAAAAGAATGAAATAATTTTCAAACGGACGGAAAGTGTACCACCCGGTAGAGCCATTCAGGCTTGGGTGCCAGTTTGGCCGCGAAACCCTCGGCATTAGACTGTTGGTGTTGGCTCAAAGAGACCGCAACCCCATGCCCAGGGCGCCACTTCCGTCTTCTCAAATTATAGGACCTTCCCTTCTCCTTGATTGCTCGTTGGGGATTGCTCCGAACTATCCCAAAGATATGAACCTTTGGCAACTTTCGCAGCCCTCACGTATCGAGCCGCGTCCCTAAACATTCCTGGCCAATAATTACGCTACTCCAATCTCATCACTGTCTTCCCCACGCCTTCATGGCCGGCTGTGGGATCATCGTGCCATTCTTCCAGCACTCGGATCCTCCGGCCCTTCGGAACGCATAGCTTTCTTGGCATGTAGTCCTCATCGTCTATTCTCCGGCCCAGGTTCCTGTATTAATTCCTATTCTCTTAGTAGTCAGTGACCTTCTCTGTCTCACCCTTGATCAGTATGCGCATCTTCGCTATCCATTTGTACGGAGCTACCACCACTCCCATAATCCGTACTCCAGGTGAAGACGCTGTTCCGGCATTCGGCGACCTGTTTCCGCCCTCCCTTGCCTGCTCCGATGCATTCTCCTCGTGTTCCTCGGATGTGCGTGTTCGAGGGGTCAATCCCTGCTTGGATAGCGGGATAACTTCTATCGGTGGGCGATCTTCCATGAGAAACGCCGGCTTGCCACACTGCTCTGCTTCTTCCTTCCTTAAAATAAATTTTTCCCGTCCGCAGCTTAAGGAGATGCCCATGAGGCACAAAAAATCCATGCCCAAAATGGCATGATCCAACATGATGGGCATCCGCAATAGTACGCTTCTCCGGCGAAGCTAACCTTTAATTTCAGCGCGCCTGTCACGTCCAAAGATGAACCGTCTGTCGTTTTCCGCTTTCATGCGATCGCAGTACTCCCAACTGCTCTTGCCTGGTACCCCGCAGACCCGGCAGAAGGTGATCCTCGGATTCCGGCATTCCCAAGCGAAATGCCCCGTTTGTTCACATCGATGGCACGCTGTACGCGGATCGTACATTGCTTCCCTAGAGTGTGTCATCCTCTGGTTGATGGCCTCTGTCTGGGTCGTCTCCGGATGTGCTTCTCTACGGGGTTCCTGAGCCAGGGGCCCTCCAATCGCTGACCTGAAAGGGTTATTCTGCCGCTCTTCGGGTACCGGCGGCCGATTCACATACCCATGATGCGAACCACGCTTAACTCCTCCAACGCTGTCCTTCGCGAACGCCCATTCCTGATCCCGCACACTCTCGAACTCTGGTGCCATCTGGTTGAGTTGTGCCATCTGGTTAAGTTGTGCCATCTGGTTGAGTTGTGCCAACAACGAAAAATTCTGCATCCGGACATACAATCGGTATTCCGGAGAGGAATTTTCGTATACCCGGTGCAACTCCTGTGCTGCATCGTATCCATCATGACGCATGAGCAGCCTTGTCTCCACCAAAAAATTCTTGAATTTTTCCCCGCCTCGCACAGTGGGGGCCAAAAACATTGCAAAAATGTTTTGAACCAATTAAGATATTTTAAAAATTTAAAAGCAGTCAATAGAAAACTTATTAGGCTATAAATTGAACGTTGAACAGTGTGTTTGGTCCACAGGGTGCTTCAAAATTTGAAGTCAAAGTTCACAAATGTTTCTGCTCATATATAACGCTAAAAATAAAAATAAACAAGTAAGAAAGGCTACAGTCGAGCGAGCCGACTGTAAAAGACCACGTACTCATTCTAGTGCGCGTATTACCATACAAATAAGTAATTTTCGAACGATTTGTCCTATTGGAGCTATAGGCTTTAGTTGTCCGATCCAGACCAAAGTTGGTGACGGTAGTTATAATGGTACCATACACATAATGTGTTAGTTTGGTTACAGTCGCTCAACTAAAACTTCATGTCTCCATATAAGTCACCAATTTTCGGCCGAATTGTCCTATGGGAACTATAGGCTATAGTTGTCCGATCCAGACCAAAGTTGGTGACGGTAGTTATAATGGTACCATATACATAATGTGTTTGTTTGGTTACAGTCGCTCAACTAAAACTTCATGTCTCCATACGAGTCACCAATTTTCGGCCGAATTGTCCTATGGGAACTATAGGCTATAGTTGTCCGATCAAGACCAAATTTGGTGAGGATAGTTATAATAGTACCATACACAATGTGTTAGTTTGGGTGCAATCGCTCAACTAAAACTTCATGTCTCCATACAAATCACCATTTTTCGACCGATTTGTCCTATGGGAGCTATAGGCTATAGTTGTCCGATCCGGATCAAACTTGGTGAGGATAGTTATAATGGTACCATACACATAATGTGTGAATTTGGTCTCTCTAGCTCTAATCCTTTTCAAGTTATGGTGATAAGAAAAAGGTTTTTAACAATTTCCGGGGGCGGTTGGGGGCGTGGCAAAGATTTGAAATAAACTTGATCTGCTCGCGAAGCAGACGGACTTTCATTCCAAATTTGGTGGCTCTAGCTCTTGTAGTTTAGAAGATCCAGGTGTTCATACAGACAGATGGACAGACGGACGGACGGACGGACAGACGGACAGACAGACAGACGGACATCGCTATATCGTCTCGGCTGTTGATGCTGATCAAGAATATATATACTTTATGGGGTCGGCCACGCCTCCTTTTGCCTGTTACGCACATTTCGCTTCAGACAAACTTAATAGACCCCTATACTCTTTTTTAGAGTACGGGGTCTAAAAATACAATTTCTTATCACAAACAATTGTTTTCAATCCTATTATACCCGTTACCCGTAGAGTAAAAGGGTATATTGTATTCGTTGGAATGTATGTTACAGGGAGAAGGAGGCATGGCAGACCCCATAAAGTATATTTTTCTTGATCAGCATGACTAGCCGAGTCGATATAGCCATGTCCGTTTGACCGTCTGTCCGTCCGTCCGTCTGTCCGACTGTCCGTCTGTGTGAACAAAAGGATCTCAGAGACTATAAGAGCTAGAAAGGCCCGAGTGATCGCAAACGAAATATAAAATGCCCAAGCAGTACAAGTTTGTTTTTGTTTTTTGACACGCCCACTTTAGGGCGTTCTATGTGCATAAAAAGGTAAAAACAGGTAAAATTAGCATGTTTTAGTATAGAAAACTTTTTTGTTAGCAACGCTATCTAAACCAAATTGACACAGAAAGTACACGTCTAGCGTCTAGTACGTATACTGACC
This sequence comes from Drosophila cardini, assembly GCA_018903735.1. Taxonomy (NCBI): domain Eukaryota; kingdom Metazoa; phylum Arthropoda; class Insecta; order Diptera; family Drosophilidae; genus Drosophila; species Drosophila cardini. Next base: position 13,625 of record JAEIGM010000461.1, read on the forward strand.
GAGTTTGATCCAAATCGGACAACTATATCATATAGCTTCCATAGGGACAATCGGTCAAAAATACGCTGTAAATATGAATTTATATGAATAAATTTTGAGTTGGCCAAGCAATTGAAGTGAAACTTACACAGAATATATCTTTCAATAAAATAAACATATTGACTAAGTTTCATCCAAATCGGACGACTATATCGTATAGCTCCCATAGGGACAGTCGGTCAAAAACACGCTCCAAATATGAATTTATATGAAAAACTTTTGCGTTGGCCAAGCAATCTTGGTCAAACTCACACAGAATATATCTGTCAATAATATAAACATATTGACTAAGTTTTATCCAAATCGGAAAACTATATCGTATAGCTCCCATAGGGACAATTGGTCAAAAATACGCTGTAAATATGAATTTGTATGAAAATTTTCTGTATTTCCCAAGTCATGTGAATTAAAATCAAAAGGGGCCGATTACCAAAACGATTGTACTGTTTATTATATCCCATTGTTAATAATATAATTAAACTGAGTAACGGGTATCCTAAAGTCGCGAGGCGACTATAGCATTCTTTCTTGTTTTGAGATTATTTTCTTTACTTCTTTTTATTGCCATTTTTCTTAAAAACATACATTTACATATCTTGTAATACATACTACATGGGCTGATAAGTCGTCAGAATTCGTATGATGGTGGCAACTCTGGGAAAAGTTGTTATTTTTTATCAATAGGTTTGACAATTGTGGGCCTCTATGAAAAAATATTTTGGAATCCCCACAATAGATGAAAAGGTAAAATTTATTAAGTTGCACCACTTTAGCTTCAGACAGTAAAAATGGAAATAAAAAGATTGTTTTGTTTTTTGATGGGAAAAAATGTCGCACAAAGCAAAGAATGGTTACAAAAATGTTATCCCGACTCTCATCTATCTAGGGCGACTATTTACTGGTGGTTTGGTGAATGTAAAAGGGGCCGTATGACCACCAAAGATGAACCCTGGTCGGGAAGACCAATATAGGCAACGAATTCAGAAAATGTTCGAAAAGTTCATAAAATCGTTATAAAAGATAGAAAAATTAAATTAAGGGAAATAGTAGAATATGTAAACATATCAAAAGAACGAGTTGGACATATTTTACACAACATCTTGGATATGCAAAGGCTATCGGCGAGGTGGGTGCCGCGCTTGCTTACAATTGATCAAAAGCAACAACGTGTCGATGCTTCCAGGGCTTGTTTGGCAATGTTAAAAAGAAATCGAACTGAATTCTTTCGCCGTTTCATAATAATGGATGAAACATGGATACATTACCACACACCAGAGTGAAATCGAAGATCAGCCGAGTGGCTCGCCAGCGGTGAAAGCAGACCAAAGCGTCCAATGGACCAACGTTCGACTGGGAAGGTTCTAGCCTCCGTATTTTGGGATGCCCATGGTATACTATTTATAGATTATCTCCAGAAGGGTAGAACATGTTGCACTTTTGGACAAACTTAAAGAATAAATTATAAAAAAAAGGCCCCAAATGGCAAGGAAAAAAGTTTTGTACCACCATGAAAACGCACCAGCTCACACCTCAGTCAAAGCGATGGCCAAAATCACGATTTGGGATTCGAATTGGTTCTTCACCCACCTTATTCTCCAGATTTAGCCCCAGTGATTATTATTTGTTCCCAAACTAAAAAGGTTTCTACAGGGAAAAAAATTTACTCAAATGATGAGGTCATCTCGCAGACAGAGTCGTTTTTTGAGGACTTAGACGTTTAATATTATAAAAAAGGTATAGAAATGTTAGAGAATCGCTATACTAAATGTATTTCCCAGGAAGGGTCCTCTGTTGAAAAATAAATTACATTCTGTAAAAAAAAAAAATAGTTTTCACTAAAAATCTAAACACTTATCAGCCCATGTAGTAATACGTTAAAGTTTTTGGGAACTTTAACTATTCTCTTCGAAATGCTTTTAAAATGGGTGGATCTGAGGATCCGGTGGCTTAGAGACATCCGCTGATGATGGCTCCCACTATGGCGGCTCCGCATGCCCCTACAGTTGTGCATCCCGCAGGTCGGGCCTTGACCGTTGCCGCAATCTACCAACGACACTAAGCAACGCGTCTGTCTGAGAGGGCTCCTAAAGCCTGGATTCCGCCGCCGAAAGGCCACGCGCTTGTATGAACGCGGCGAATCTTTTCTGCAAATCCTTCACGCGGCCACCGTCCTCCAAGTCGAATTCTCGGAGCATCGTCATTAAATCCTCTCTACGCCTGTAATATACCCAAAGCACGCCCCCCCCAGGATTTTTTTTCTCCCCCTGACTCCATTCTGAGTCTTTCAGCTGTGTCTCTTTAGACCTTCTCTCTTTCCTCCCTTTTTTTTTCTCTTCAAAAGGGGAGTTTATGGGGTTTTAGAAAAAAAAAAAAATAAAAAACAAAAAAAGGAGCCGTGGCAGACCCCATAAAGTATATATATTCTTGATCAGCATCACAAGCCGAGTCGATATAGCCATGTTCGTCTATCCGTCTGTCTGTCTGTCCGTCTGTCTGTCTGTCCGTATGAACAAACAGATTTCGGAGATGGTAAGAGCTACAAGTTCAAATTTAGTCAGTATCGACTCGATATTAAGTCAGTCAATACAAGAATCTTTTTTTTTTTTGATGCCACGCCCCATTCGCTCACAATGAGCAAAATAGTAGACACACCTCGTAAAAAATTGATCTTTTAGGTGAATATCTCAGTAACTATGGCACTTAGGAGCACCAATTTTGGTATATAGGTTCCTTGAGAAGGCATAAATGCATTGTCATTAAAAATTTTGAACTGCCACGCCCCCTTTTCTTTAACTTTCGAACTTCGATGCCGATTTTAAGGCATATGTTCTTATCCTACTGTATTGTAATGTCTCAATCGTTTAAAGAAAAGTATATCAAACTATTCTGAAAGTTGCATATAAATCGGACAATAAACAAAAGAGCTAGACACGTAACAAAGTTTATAATTTAATGCCATTTCACTGCATGTGTGCGAGCGAGACAGAAACATACAAACATGTGAGCTAACGTTTTCGCTGCTTGCGTAGCGTACCGGCAGCGCTGCCCGCGAATGCTGGCCTTGCTGACCAATTGTATATGTATTACATATATACACATACATATGTGCGTGCATACTTATAATGTCAACTGTATATGTGCATACATACAATCAGATGTTTTTGGTTCAACGAGTTTTGTTGCAAGTATCAATTGATATACTTGGATACCGATTTTATTAAATGATCGGGAATAAATTGCAGAGAGTATTTTACGGTCGGGCGTGCTCGACTGTACTTTTCTTTCTTGTTTTTAAAATGCCATAAAAAGTTGACCCAAAGATGGGTTGTCAGAAAAATTTTGCAAATCGTGAATAAGCATAGCTTCACTTTGTTTGTTACCATAATGTTGATTCAGATTAGCCTTAATGTCATTGCAGATGAGTCCAGTATCGCACAGTTTTAACGGGTCATTAGCTCTTCCTATGATTTTATTCCTGACGGCTCTTAGTAGAAGGGAGCTGTACGGTGTCTGGTCGATTTCTTGAATTGATGTGATCACATCTTCCACATTAACGACGAAGTCCTGCAGTTGATTAGTGGTTCCGTCAAAGGTAGGTACTTCTTTGATTAAAGCGAGGATATCGTTTAAATTTAAAGTTTTTGGAGTGTTGGCCATGCTATTTGTTGAAGGAGTCCCGTTTTAAGTCGATATAGTAGACGAAAGTGTAGCAGACCAAGAGGTAAGAATACCAATAATATTAAGTATGGGGTAGGTTAACATAATTTAAGCGTAACATAAATGTAAAGATGAGATATCGATAGCAGAAGTAATCAAAGAAGAAGAAGAAGTTAGTTCTTAACCAACAGAATAAAGAGACGGACGCAAAAAAAACAATTACAAAGATTTATTTTAGAAAGGCCGTTCACAAGCGTAGAAGTGGGATAGTAATTCACAAAATAAACATAAACATTAACGAAGTGTCAGTTATTTAACTGAAGAAGTGGCTAGCTGTATTGGGATTGCCAACTAAGAAGCCAGCAAGTAGCGACGAAGATCTTCAAACACGTCAGTTGCAGAACCAACAGAAAGGAATTTCTGAAGGCGAAGAAACTTTGAGAAACCTTAGGCGCCAGATAGAGCAAGCAAAAATCGCGTTGCGAAATGTTCGTTTAGAGAGCTCGAGAGCCACAGGCCAGCAGCAGACTGAGCAGTCAAGAAAGCGTCGAAGACGGCGTTGCCAGCACAGAATTCGACGAACGCACCAGTTACGCGCAGAATTGTGTCGCCGAGTCGAATGGTGAAATTCGAAAAACAGCTGAAAATATGCGTATTACAAAAAGTGAAGAATGAAACTCGCCAATGTTCCAGTTGCCAAAGAAAGTTTTACCGGACTTCAGTGGAGAGAACTCATTCCAAAATTGGACAGCTCAATAAGGAAACGTCGCAGAGTTATACCAATTGCTAAAAGGCAATGCTGTAGTCTGGTTACACTCTAATCCGTCGCGCATATTAAAACAGTTAGACGAGCTGATAAACCAATTAATCATGACATTTGGAGGAAGACTGTCGAATGCTGGGATGAGACGTAAGTTTGAAGCACGTACTTGGAACAACGGCGAGAAGTTCACAGTGTATTATGAGAACAAGCAACTATTTGCGCGTGACATCAACCTGAACGAAGAGGAGCTTCTCGATGGAATCATTGAGGGAATCCCGGACAGTGCTTTGAAAACACCGAGCGCATGCTACGCGCATTGGCTGAAGTGCAGTTGCCAGAACAGGGTGTCTCAGGAGGGAAGGCGAAACCGTTTGCGAAGGCAGCACCAAGCAGCAAAATTGTTAAGGAGTCACGCTGCTTCAAATGTAACTCTAAAGGCCACTGGGCAAAGGATTGCTGGAAGCCCAAACGAGAGAAAGGCTCTTGTTATGGATGCGGGGCGGTTGATCATCTGATAGCCCTACGCCCGAAAAGGAAGAATGCTCAGGAAAATATTTACGTAAGATTTATAAGACTGTATTTAAGAGAAAATGTTAATCATTCAATAGTTGCAGAATACCTCATAGATTCAGGTAGCCCCATATCGTTCATAAAAAAGTCATGCGTTCCAGCTTAGAAGTATTACAAGTTCATAAGAAAAGTCATTTTGGGCTAAACGAAAGCCGATTAAATATTTTTGACAAGATTTCTCTTTATATTCTAAAAGAATTAATAAAAATACATTTTGATTTAATTGTTGTATCTGATGAATCTATGAGGTGGAATGCAGTACTAGGAAGAGATTTTATGGAAGTTTGTAATTTAAATGTTGATCCAAACGCGTTGAGAATGATTTCGATTGAAATTACGAAAGACCCATTAGTCAGATCGAAAGAAATTATAGAATGAATGTTTTAGTGCTCATTAGAGAACGAATCAGGAGAAAATAAATCGTTAAATGAGAAACCTTTAGAAAACACATCGTTATAGAAAAATTTGTTAGAATATAAAGAGTTAGAGTGCAGATTGTTAGAGCAAAATGATTCAGATGGCAAAACGTTAGGTCATAAAGAGTTAGAGAATTTGACACCGACAACTGAAGAAATTAGTCATAGCATTTTAGAAGAAAATTTCGAAAGAAATATGTTGCAGATTAGCTTGATAAATGAAGATAGACACGATGACATATAGAATATTGGAGAAATTGAAATGCGAAAATGCGAAACTCATTAGAATGCTTAGAGCCACGTACATAGATGCAGAAAGACCCGACGAACTATTTATGAAATGCGAAATGAAAATAACGATCGAAAAAACGAAACCCATTAGTTGTTCGCCTCGATTTAATTAGAGAAAACAAAGTCATTGTATACATGGATGACAAATCACAAGCAAAAATGTTAGCGAACATTTAATAATATTAGTACTTAGAAGATTAGTGAAAAATAAATTAGAATTGAGAATTGACAAATGTGAGTTTCTGCAAAGCAAGGTGAAATATTTGGGAATTCAAATTTCGGAAAATGGCATTACGGCAGATGAGAAAGGATTAAAAGATATATGGCACTTTTAAATACCTGATAGAACTCAGGCAGTGCGAAGTTTTCTCGGTTTATGTTCTTATTTTAGGAGATTCATCAAAGACTTTTCAACAATTGCAAAGCCGTTGTACGATTTAATACGAAAGGACAGGAAATTTCAATATGAAGAGAGAGAACTAAAATATTACACAATGCTAAAAAAAACATGTAAGAAAGGCTACAGTCGAGCGAGCCGACTGTAAAAGACCCCGTACTCATTCTAGTGCGCGTTTTACCATACAATTAAGTTGTTTTTGAACGATTTCTCCTATGGGAGCTATAGGCTATAGTTGTCCGATCCGGACCAAACTTGGTGAGGATAGTTACAATGGTACCATACACATAATGTGCTAGTTTGGTTACCGTCCCTCTGCTAAAACTTCATGCCTCCATAAAAATCACCCATTTTCGACCGATTTGTCCTATGGGAGCTATAGGCTATAGTTGTCCGATCCGGACCAAATTTAGTGAGGATAGTTAGATAGGTCTCCCTAGCTCTAGTCGTTTTCAAGTTATGGTGATGTGAAAATAGTTTTTTACAATTTGCGGGGGCGGTAGGGGGCGTGGCGAAGATTTGAAATAAACTTGATCTGCTCGCGAAGCAGACGGAGTCTCATTCCAAATTTGGTGGCTCTAGCTCTTGTAGTTTAGAAGATCCAGGTGTTTATACAGACGGACGGACAGACGGACGGACGGACAGACGGACGGACGGACAGACAGACAGACGAACAGACGGACAGACGGACATCGCTATATCGTCTCGGCTGTTGATGCTGATCAAGAATATATATACTTTATGGGGTCGGCCACGTCTCCTTCTGTCTGTTACGCACATTTCGCTTCAGACGACTGTTATGAGGTAGTTACATGAGATTGGATGTCATATTGATTGCAGAAATCTTAAAATATACTGCTGGAAAACACACCACCTTGTTCATAGATTAGGTTCTTAGGTATTCTAAAACGACTTAAAAAAAATTTTTTTTCATGGAAGTAACGACGTTTATGCAGGTCCTGTTGGGTATAGAGTAGGCACATCCAAATTTTAAGATCTTATCTATTAGTGGAAGGATATAGTTTTTGTTTATCATGTATATATCTAAGTTAATTGTTTCCATTGGTTTGCAAGGAGTTTGTGGTACTTGAAAAGGGGGTTTTTATACTCTCTGCAAGAGAGAGTATATTGAGTTTGTGAAAAAAAAAGTATGTAACAGGCAGAAGGAGGCGTGGCTGACCCCATAAAGTATATATATTCTTGATCAGCATCACAAGCCGAATCGATGTAGCCATGTCCGTCTGTCCGTCTGTCTGTCTGTCTGTCTGTCTGTCTGTCTGTCTGTCTGTCCGTCTGTCTGTCCGTATGAACAAGCAGATTTCAGAGATGGTAAGAGCTACAAGTTTGAATTTGGTCTCTATCGACTCGATATTAGGTCAGTCAATACAAGAATCTTTATTTTTTCGATGTCACGCCCCATTCGCTCACAATGAGCAAAAAACTAGAAACTACTCGAAAAAAATTGATGTTTTAGGCGAAAATCCCCTTAACTACACAGAGAAAAAAAAAAAAATTTTTTAATTAAAAGGCGCATTTCAAACCTAAAATATCCCCCCGAAAAAAAAAAAAAAAAAAAAAAATTTATTTCTTTATTTAATTAAAATTTTTTTTATTTAAAAATTTTTTTTTAAAAAAAAAATAATTAAAAAAAAAAATTTAAAATATTAATAAAAAAAAAAAAAATAAAAAAATAAAAATTTAATTTATTTTTAAAAAAAAAAATATTTATTTTTTTTTAAAATAAGTTCGTCAAAATTTGATTCAAGTTTTCGAGAACTTAATTCAAGAATGCATGATCTTAAAAAGTAAGTGCAAAAAGTTCTTAAATCAAGTATTAACCATCTTGATTTGAGTTTATTTTTGAAACTTGTTTCAAGATCTCACATACTTGAAAAGTAAGTGCACAGCGTTCTTGAAACAAGTTTTACCCATCTTGATTCAAGTTTTCGGAAACTTGATTCAAGATCACACATACTCAAAAGAGTAAGTACATAATATTCTTGAAACAAGTATTTTATACTTGATTCAAGATGTTATATACTTAAAAAGTAAGTACATAATATTCTATATATAAGAATGAGCAAACTTGATTCAAGTTTACCAATACTTGAATATTATATCCTAATAATAATAAAAAACATTTTTATATTTCTATTACATAGTTTATTTATTACAAATTATTTATTAAATATATTTTATTCTTACATATGTTTTATTATTGTTTAGGGGATACAAATGAAGGGGAGGAGTAAAAAAATCTTCAATTTTAAGTATTTCAATTTCTTTTAAGAGATGTCCTATTTCATACGCATGAAAATGACGATCGAATCCTTTCACAACCAATTTTTGAGAAATAACATAAATAGTTTTATTTTGTATTACGAATGACTTAATTTTATAGACTTGAATATTATGTAAATGAGCTGCTAAATAAAAATTTTTTTTTATATTTTGTACCTTTAAAAATTAATTCATGACATAAGAAATAGTCTTTAAATTCAATTTCAAATTTGTTAATTACATTAGGTAAAAAGTCTTCTATTGTTAAATCTTTATTATCAGCTAATTTATATTCAAATATGGGTTCAAATGACTTTTCATTATCAAGTAGGAATTTGGAAAATTTAAAACATGATTTCATTGCTAGCGTGTTTGGGGGATTTACACGTGACGTAATATTGTGAAAATATATTTTTTGCTTCTTTATGTTTTGCTTCAAATCGCATACACCAAATATATTTTAACGGCCCACATTTTCGAATTGCAGTAACATAATGCACAAGAAAATGGTGCTTTGGCTTTAATGAGCCATATAGTTTTGTATACATTAAGTTATGTTTCTTAATTAAAATCTCTAGTTTATTTAAGTCATCTTCACAGAAGCTTGACCTAAAAAAGTAAATCAGCGACATCCAATAAAATTAAAAAAAAATTCCAGTGCTTGTTGTTTGTTGGTATCAGATCGGCTATAATGAGTGGAAGAAAATAAACAAAAGAATTAACTTCACTTGCTGTCATTCTTAAGTTAAATTGACTTAATCGTTTTAAATCTAATGCAATTGATAAATTATTTATTTCTAATTCTCCGTATTGGAAAAGTTGTTTTCTACCATTCAATTCAGACAATGAAATAACATTTGAATTTAATAATTCAATTAAAATATTACATACGTCATATACAAAAACACCCTCATATATATCGTGCATTAAATCAAATGCAAAATTATCAACTACAGAAAAGGTTTTTAAATCATCAAAAATACAAACAGATTTAATCCCTGACTCTTTATAATTATTTTCTAAAACATCTTTTTGATAGGAAATTTCATCTCTTAAATAAGTTTTAAATTCTATTCCATCACATTTCATTTCATCTTTAGTTCGTTTACAAGCTCCTACAAAATCGTTTTGAATTGAAAGACTGTACAAAACCTAAGACAGAATTAATAGCTAAATTGTCGCCAACAATTAGCCCTAAAACAAAATTAACTTTTATATTACATTTGCCATCATTAATAAGAATTCCGCTTTCCAAAAGCTTTAGTTCTTCAATTAAGTGATAAAAAAGATTTTTCGTTACCAACTGTTTTTAAGTTTGTTGTTGATACAAATGCGGCAGGATAAATATATTGTAATTTAGAAATTAAGTGTTGTGGCATCGAAGGAAAGCTTATATAAGAAGCACAAATGGAAGATACATGGCTACCAAGAGGATTGTTTATTTGGAAATCATCAAAATATAAAATATAAGGTATAACGAACTCCGTGTTTAACATTTTTAATTTTTTTTTAAATATTTCGCCAGATGTAAAACTTGTTAGATTATTAGAAATCAGTCCACTCTTGACGTTTTCAAGAGTAAGGTGCAAAAGATTAGGAATTTCAAAAATTGACTTAAATATATAACATAATGGCATAACGAAAGTTTTATACACCTTTGGACCTAATGTAGGATTTCCATTTCTAACTATTTCAAAAATTTTTTCTTCAATGACGTACGCTTTTGGTTCTTTATATAAATTTAGATATTTCAGATTGTTTATCATTCTATGTTCTGTACGAATGTCATCAAATGGACTATTACAAAATTTTAATAAGGAACTTAAATTATTATTTATGGAAATATTGTCATGATTTAGTTGGCTTTCAATGGCAGTAGCTACAGATGCTGAAAGTGATGAAAACATATTTTGTAACTCAACTGCAAAGCTTCTTGGCAAAGAATTTTTTTCATATAAGTTCACAGACATAAACAAAGCTTGCCGTTTCAAATCTTGAATAACAAAAGATATATCCTTAATACTAGTAGTTTTTGTTTTCGTTTCTGAAGTTTTATCTAGAGCTAATGTACATTCGTTCAACAAATTAGGGCAAGTTTTAACAGGTGTAATTAATTCAACATTACTTAAATTATATTTGTGCTGATTCTCTAAGTGTCTTCGAAAATGTGGAAAGTTGGTAAACGTTTGACCACAGTTCGTTTGAGCACATGTAATTAATAATAATTTTGAAGTCATCAAATGATCAACTTTAAAATGACTTATTAAGTTTTTGGCGTATCAAACACCTTGTCACATTTGAAACAAATAAACATTTTAAGATTTACTTAAATTATGCAAATACTCTAAAAGTGATGAAATATGTGGAGTCTTTATGTCAAACTTAGTATTAATATCGAAAAAATATTTTTGGATAAGAACCCATGGTTGTTGGCAGGCTACTGGATACTTTAGTGCCAAAACTTGAAAAATTTTAAAACAAATATCAAGACTGTCGATAAATGAACTTAATTTTAGTAAATTTCCATCAATATAAATATAAAAGCCTGTTAAGTCACATTCAGAAATACCCACGACAATTATGAAAGGTTGGATGGTCATACCAGATGAGTAGAACTTATTTACTAATGTGTTGATCTTCCGCTGGTAGTCATTGATGCTTAAAATGTGTACAACTAAACACTCCTGTGCATCCAAAATTGTAACCTTTCTATATTTCTTGCCGCTATCATCCTTAAAGCGTGCAGTTGGCGGCAGCACAGCATTTAACAATATCGTAAGTAAATAATCCTGTGCATCTGTTATGTAAAAAAAAAAAAAAATATTAATATATATTGTTCCAATGAAATGTGAAATATGTACCTATGTTTGTTGCTGACTTTGCTTTAAGGTAAAGTTTTTTGCAGTAATCGTTTGTTAAATTTCCATCAAAATATTTCAACATTTTTGCCTTAAATTGATCCCACTTTGAATAAAGCATCAAATCCTTTGATGGATACATTAAATCAAAATCAATTTTTATCTGAAATATATATAGAAAAACAATTTTATATAATATATATAATATAGCGTAAACATAGACAATTTTCAATGAACTTACCAAGTCAGCAGCTTTTGCATGGGCTAGCTTTGACCAATTTTTCAGAAAATCTGCTGCATCCAATTCTTTTAAGTCTTTTTGTCGAATATTGAAGGTGGATTTCCACTTATTGCATACCTCTTCCCAATTTGCGCAGTCCCTGTTTAAAGCTGTTTTCATAGCTGTGGCCAATGAACTGTCTATTTCAGGAATATTGTCATCAGTGGCAGAATCCAATATCTCGCTGTTTTCTTCTGGGCAGATTTCAAATTTTAATTTTTTAGAGCGCGCATTTCTATACTTGGAATACAATTTTCCACTGGGATTATTTTTTGCCCTTCTACCAATAAAATAATAATCCTTAAAAAAAAAATTAAATAATTAGTTACAAAAGAAATAAATATGGAAAATATAAGTATATATTACCTTCATTGAAATTTCGCTGGGAAACAATGCACATATTTCATTTAAAATATGAGAAAAATCTTGTATTTTAAGTTGAATATTATTTATTATGGCTTCTTCCACAATAATATTGATTATGTCATCCCTGTGGCACTTTAAAAGCGATTTTTTTTGTTGCTCATATGCAACAACCGCTCGTCCTTTGGTAGACTCTTTGAGAATTTTTATTAAGTCCTGCAAAAATTAAAACAAAATTATAATCCAGAAAAACTAAGGTAATAAAAAGTTATATAAAATGAAATAAAAATATTACCCTATTTAAAATAGGGCAAGCATTGCTATCCGATTTTTGAGACAAGTCACTAAGCCAAGCTTTTACTTTTGAGCTCATAGAAATGGTTTCGTCATCAATTCCAAACTAATAAAAAAATATATAATTATTTGTTGAATATTGTACAGGTAATGCATACATACTTTTAATTTTTTCCACGTAAACAATTTTTCTCGAAATCTTACTCTCAGACCTAAAGGAGGAATTGCTTCCTCTAGGTCCGATCTTTCCAAGAACCGAAGGCTCTCATAGGACACTTTAGAAGCTATGCAGGGAAAACAATTGTTAAAATACATATATATGTATAAATACATGTATAAAGCTCCACTTGCATATGTAAGATACATACTACATACATGTGTGTATATCTATGCAATTACATGTACTTTGTGTATTCAAAGGTATGCGTGCCTTTTAATAATCATCATTTAATTGGCTCAAGTTAAATTTATTATATAAATATATACATATATACAAACGTGTCTTGGCAATATGCCACTCTTTTCTATTAGAACACAAAACTTGAACAATTACAATGGTTGTTTCTTTTCAGTAATT